>BPTQ01000004.1:105362090-105374145 GCA_019973895.1 Chrysanthemum seticuspe
TTGATGGAGTAGTTACGGCGTAAGTATCAGCGGCGTGGAACCTCATTTGACCTAATATAGTTACGTCGTAACCTTTGGGAAGAGTTACGCCGTAACCTTCTAATAAGTTGGTTTTCTGAGTCACGCAATAGTTACGGCGAACTTCTTCAAAGTAGCATACTTTGATTAATCTTTAGATATTTCTCCAGTTCCGCGTCTCTTTAGCTCTAATGCTCGTAATTTACCTAAAAGTGGAAAACAATGGAAAACAAGCATAAATCCATATAAATGATATAAATTACAAGCATTATCGGGGGAAATTGACACTTAATAATCAGGACTATTTGATGTTATCAAATATCCCCCCACTTGAACTCTACTTGCCCTCAAATAGACCTTATTAGAAAGATTCCTAAAAAGATATCTCCCATAACCTGGAAAATATAAGTTTACAAATCCCTTATGCTAGAATAAAACAAAGCCGAACACCTCACGAAAGGGGAACAAAACACTCAAATCTCTCAACTATTCTAAGTGTCAATTTCGGGGTGATCACTCAATCGCACAGTCATAGCATGTATTCTATCATAAGCTTAGTGGTGACACAAATCTCCACCACTAGAGTTAAGGGCTAAACAATTCTCGAAGGCAATATGGGTAGACACGACAAAGGTTAAGGGGTGACTCGTCATTACTAACATGTCACAGCGAAGTGGACAAAATCAATGATACATGACCAAATCCATGGCCAAGACACCAAAGATTGCTCGCTGCATCACCTAGACATGATTCATGACTAAAAGGGTAGGATAAGACATGGGATATATAAATGGTGTAAAATAAAAAAAAACAAGCAGGTAGTCTAAATCTATAACCAAGTCATCACCACTTACCTTCCGCCCAAAGTTCAAGCTTTTAAAGTCAAGAAACCGGATCATGAAATACAAGGTAGATGTGTCATTAGATGACGTCGTGATGGGCACACTACCTTTTCTCTAACTGTTGGCATAATTACCAACTCCAATCTTCAAATGTGACCGAGGTGGCCTCCTCGATAATAAATCTATAAAGCTCATAATATAGTGCTTATAACATCGCACTTTACAATAACTAGATCATAACAACCTCTTTTTTTTTTTTTTTTTTTTTTTTTTTTTTTTTTTTTTTAACATAACAATAATAACTAAACATAATATCCCCCCACTTGAGATGAACAATGGGAATTCGGGGGGGGGGGGTCTTCAATGATTTTCAGGAATGTTGTCGATGAAAGCATGATTTCCGAACCTTTCCACTTGAACCTTGAACTTAGGCAAATGATGACTTCCCAATCACAAATAAAGACTACAGGGTAGGCTAAGGTGTATAGGTGTATCGAAACAATAAATTGGATAAAAAAAATGAAAGGAATGGCTCAGATGGGTGTATCTAGGGGTATCTTGCACTAAAGGTGAGTGCAACAAAAGGGTTTCACATGGGGGTCGAGAAGTCGAGGTGACTAATCGATGGACACACAATGGTAGGCTATTTGGGTGATAATCCTATAATATTGCCTTCTAAAACTGAAAAGTCCAAATACACCGAGCTAACTCAACATACCTCGTCTATGGTCTCGAAATGATGCAAAGACCATGTTATAAAGTTTACAAGCTACCGGCACAGTCATAATTTGGTGGATTTGGGGTAAAATATTGGAAACGGATAAGGCTAATCTCACCATAATATATCAAGGGTTGTATGTGCTCGGCTAAGGTCTACTCTAGTTAGGTTAAGAAAAACATGTCAAAAATTTAAAAATGGCATAATTTTTCAAAATAAACTAGAAAAATGAGGGCAAAATAATGTTCAAGAGATAATTCTACTCCCGTCCCCCCTTGAATTGTACAAAGTCCCTTTTGTACTAAGCATTAAATAAAGGTGAAGAAAAAAAGTAGAATTAGAGCGAGAACTTCCTTGAAATTTGCTCCAAAAAGAAAAGAGGGCCCACAAAAAAGAGACGTGCCTTCGTGTAAGCATCCATGAGCAAACTTCATTCCCTAAAATCACACTACCGACAAGCATAATTCTAAAAAGAAAAAAAATCAAAAATCAAAAACAAACCTAACTCACTTTCGTTGGAATCACGGTTGCATTTAGCATATGCAACAAGCCTTTTAAACCACTTGGTGTCCCAAGTGGATGAGTGAAGTCTCGTGAGGGTTTACAGGGAACACACCCACAAAGTTCATTTAAAAAACTAATATAGGGTTATTGTGTTTTAAAATGAAAGAATTAAAGCAGAAGAAGGTTACGTCGTAACTCTTTTGAGGGAGTTAAGCCGTAACTAGCAAAACATGGCATAAGGTGCAAAGCGAGTGGTTACGACGTAATCACATAGATGAGTTACGCCATAACTCTGGTCAGATCAGCAAACTGCAGCAGCAATTACTTCCTCGTTTCCTGCAAAAATGGTTAGAAAACACAAAACCCTATAGAAATGGAAACAAAACAAAAGAACGGGATAATTCGGGTTGTCTCCCGAAAGAGCATTTTTCTTTATTTACGAGTCTTTAAGTTAGACTCAAAGCTGCGGGGCTTCTATGGGGGCCTTTAGACTTCCCCGACTTCCTCCATGTCTTTCATCAAGTTATGCCTGACCCAACCGACATTTATGGCAGTGCGGAGATACTCTTTGGTTTCAATCTTCCGAATTTTGCAAAATTTTCTTCAGGTCCCAAATGGTATCGCGTAAACTCATATTTTTCGGCTATAATTGGTGGTGGTCTCTTAAACGGGATTCCAAGAAGTTTTCATCTTCTTTTCTCGTGTACTTCATCATCTGGATCAATGAAACCGTCTTCGCCTTGTAACTCGAGGTAATCAAAATCATCTTCGTCGAAATCGGTATCTTTAAGTTGGTCATCGTTAGGTGAATTTTCTACGAGTATTTGCTTGCATTCTTCTTTTTCTATCTTAGACGAGTCCTTGGTGTCATCTTCTGATTTTTCATTAGGAATTTCGTCGTTAGGTTGATCTTTACTTATACATCCATTCCAAATTTTCTCTTTAGTTAACACGTCAATTTTCCTTATTTGATTCTGACCCAATCGTCGAATCCGAGATTATCTGGCCAAGGAAATTCTGTTCTTTCAGAATCATTAGTTGAAGTCCGTAGGAACTCGTCTTCCCCAGCTCTCTCAATGATGCTTCCCCCATCACATTCATACTCAAAAGGGTTGCAGGAAGCCCAAACGTTTCCGTTAGCGGTCTTAATTTGTTCACACCAATGATTTTGAGTTCCTTCGTCATTGTCATTTTCAGAAGGAATATCATCGAGGGGCTTAATGGTTTTTCCTCGAAGAATATGTTTTTCATATTTGAGTTCCAGATTTCTAAACGAAACTGTATTAATTATTGCGTCCTCGAATCTTACTGAATACCAATCTCTGAATGATAGATCTCCAAAATTGATAAGGTTTTAAAATGTACCTTTTTGAGAGGTCGTTTAAGCCCTTATTTAATCACTTTTGTATCCGTTATTACTTAATATCGTTCCTTTTCACTTTTTAGGTATCTTGAAGGCAAAATGCTGGAATGACACTTATTCTGACGAAAAGGCGCGAATATACAAAGAAAATGGCCAAAGTCAAGAATAGAGACACTCAGGCTGCTGGAACTGAAAGGGACGGCGTCAGGCACAACTAGCGATGCCGTCGGACAACTTTTGTGACGACTCAGTAGCCAAATTGCTCATTTACAAGTGACGGCTTCAGGTTTTAAAAGAGTAGGGCGTCGCAACTCAGACAGCCTAGATTTGATCCAGACGACCTCAGAGACTGAAGGGGACGGCGTCACATGTATAAGGTGATGCCGTCGTAAGACTAAGTTGGCCAAGACGAAACCCTAATAACGGCAACCCGACAGCGTCACAAATTAAAGGGTGACGCCGTCGCATGTGTAATCTTATATATAGAATCTGAATTTTTTAGTTTTCAGTGTGTAGTCTTTTGGAGTAAAAACCTAAACCGAACCAAGACTGTCTTGTACAGTATTTTACGGATCCATACCCTATCTTATATCAAGATAAGTTTTTTACTTCATTAATTCAATTATGTCTTCCTTTGATTGTGTGTATGCTTGCATGTTCCCCATGTCTGGCTAATTTACTTGTGTGTTTGCTTAGGTAATATGAAACTTAGTTATTGAATATTGATTGGTTGTCTCTTATCTTAATTGTGATTGACCTAGTATTGCGATAGGTCATTCGTTGTGTTTGTAATGCTTGATTGATCTTTGATGAACCTTAGCTTATAATCGCCTAGAGTAATTGTAGACAAGTCATTCAAAGAATACCTTAGAGTTAAAGTTTATGAATCCTAGAGATTTTGTAGTCATTAACCTTTGGTAGCTTCAAAGAGTTAGGGATAAACGCATACCCTACGACCTTAGAGACACAACGCAATTAAGAATAGGGAAAATGACATAAATAGACCGCGCGTCCTGATGCATATCACTTTATGGACCACTTTTATTTTAAAGTTGAAAATAGACCGAGGGCAACCGCTGTTATTGGGCAACTCAAACACAGTGCGACAAGTGTCCCGTATGTG
Organism: Chrysanthemum seticuspe; assembly: GCA_019973895.1. Taxonomy (NCBI): domain Eukaryota; kingdom Viridiplantae; phylum Streptophyta; class Magnoliopsida; order Asterales; family Asteraceae; genus Chrysanthemum; species Chrysanthemum seticuspe. The sequence goes on from BPTQ01000004.1 coordinate 105,366,659, forward strand.
TAAGGTATTGTTTTTTGGGCAACCAAAAGTCGCTGGACAACCGTATTTTTTAAAAAGGGTTTTTTGGTCATTTTACTTTACATAAAAAGTACACATTTGAATAGTGAAAGTACAGTGAATTTAAATTCAAAATCCAATACTCACTCGTCTTCATCATTCGTCTTCTTCACTCTCGATGTTTTTTGGTTCTCGCATAAAAGCATTCCTAGTTAATTTTTTCACAAATGAAACAGTCTGCTGCGTCGGCACCTCTCTTGCTCCTAACGTACAATGTTCATAGCAACCAATTATTTCCGTTCGTTACATTTTTGTACAACACGAAAACCACCTTCAATTGCTCAATCTTTTTGTTCCAATAATGTGGCAAAGTATGGTACGTTTTAATTCGATTATTGTTATTCGATCCATGTTATAATAAATCGTTGTTGTTATTCGATTATTGCCTATGTTACACACATTTTAATTCCATTCTACAATCCATTGTTCTTTTTTATGTCTGTCTGATTCGTAATTATGTAGTCTATAATACGTTGGTATAGATTCCTTCTATGGTCGCCTTAATTTTGTTTATTGTTATAAAAAAATGTCCTGTTAAAAATGTCATGTTTGGTGGGTTAAACATCCAAACCTGAACCTTTTTTCAAAGGTAATCCTGTTAAACTTTGTGGTTATTTATTACTTGTTTATATGTAAAAAACGTTGTTGGATCGATGTACTCTAACCAAACTAACTTAAATAGCTTGTTAAGGTTTAATAACCTCGGATAAATCCTAAGTTATTAACAATGAAACACTGAGTAATCTTTATTAAGTACGCGGAATTTACTTAACAAATCTAAGAAGAATATAACTTTAACTTTTATTAATAACTCTAAATCTGCTTGTTATGCAGACTCTTTAACAACTCTAAAACTCTAATAATAATCGTACTTTAGGATTCTAAAACTCTTATCTAAAACTCGTACTTCTAATGCCAATCTAGGGGTCCTTTTATAGGCTCAAGGATAACCCTAGTCGGTTTACAATTTGTATCCTTGTACGACAAGTAATCTAAACAAAGAATATTCTAGAATGAATCAAAGCTTTCCATAAATGAATCTAGCAGTTCTTTAACTTTGCAGTACTTTGACTTTGACAGCAGTACTTTGACTTCTCCTTTAGCAGTACTTTGACTTTTCCAGTACTTTGTCAATCTTCAGTACTTTAACATTCTTCAGCACTTTCATATCCCAACAAAAGTAAACATACACAGAAAAGTGAATTTTCCATTTCCACCTATTTAACTCAAGGCATATGCATAAATACTAAAAAGATCTGCACAAATAGTCACAGCAGATTTCAGGTGCACATATTATAGATTAAACAGAAACAACCATTCCAGTTGTTTTAGTACATCAACAAACCAGTAGATAAGGTAACCAAATGTTACTTGTAAGCCATTTTTCTTTTCCCTTTGCCTTTGCCTTTGTCAGCCGCTCCTGCGACTGTGGAGGGATTATTTATGCCAAATTTCTTCTCTTTAATATCAGCCCATGTTTGTTTATTTGCAAGTCCTATTACCTGAATCCTTTTACCCGGGAGGTTCTGACTTTCGGCATCACTAACTGAAGCCTTTTTTTCCTCGAAACTCATAAACGTTGCCCTTTTCAACAGACTGTTGCGGTAAGCTACCACATCGGGTTTGTCAGAATAGTCACTTGAGCTGTAGGTAGACAAATAGCTGGATATAGAGTTTGAATCACTTTCAGAGGTTTCAGCGTTTGGGAAGTATGAAGCCCATGGATTACATGGCTGCATTGTATCTGAACTGCTTGAGGACACTGTTATGCTTGAATCATAAGATATTGTTATGATATCTGCAAAATAAACAAAGTCTTTAAAGATGCATGAAACCAAGCTTAGCATTAGAAAAATAAGATTTACAGAAACAAAAAATGCACTACCTTTTTTTTAATCATTTTTATTAGGGTTTTGCTGATATGTGTGTGTAAAAGCAGTGTTAATGTGCGTCTGTTTATGACTGCCTGTCACTATAAAAGAAAGCCTCTACCTAACCGCATTTAAAAGCATTAACTGCCTAATAAATGCTAGGTTGTTGACCTTATCCCTTAACTTTGAACTTATAACTACATATTATGCTAAAGCTTAGTTTTGCACCATCCTATACATCCTAACACATTTACAATAAAACTTTTGTGACCGTCATACAAGCATTTGTAACCCTGCTCAGCACTGTTTACTTAAAATCAGCATTGTACATGCATCTATAACCTTTTATTGCTTGCTCTTCATGACTGGCAGTATCAACTTCCACTTTCAGTTTATCACTTTAATTACATATCCCTTAAAAAATGGTGTCTTATCTCACTATGTGTTGTTTTTTATGTTACGCAATATTGCACACGATCGTATTTAAACTTTTTTTTTCAACACATTATCAGCCAATGTTGCATCCTTATATGTTTCTGGTTGTTTTTTTTATTTTTTTTTCAATACAATCTACTAAAACATAAGCATCAGTTATTAATAACTCTAGTATTTGTCAAACTCCAGCAGTATTCTAGATGATCCTAACAACCATCACCAGTTCTAGAATATTACAACTTAACCCGACCTACAGAATAGTACCAGTTGTTCAAACATACTAGCAGTAGTTCCAATCTTATACTAGCAGTGGTATACCTTGAGCAGTCACTCTATCCTCATAAGCATAACCAAAAACCCAACAATCCTCCCGCAAACTTGATATCTTCGTTCAAAAAACATCCAGTAACAATCTTCAATCTTCATATTCTGAAAGGATTTGGGGAATTCTTTCAAACACTTCATCTTCTTCTCAATGCTTGAATAGCTCTTGAACATTGATCTTGAAGTCTGAGTAACAATGGTCTGAGTTTCTCACTATCTTCATGAACTCTGATGGTTGTACATAGCATCACAGTGAGAGTTCCAGCTCTGAGTGGATATTCTTTCTCAGCAAGCATGAATGCATCTACTCCATTTGTTGTAGAAACATGATGAACTTCACATGAATCATAATAATACCATTTAGTACCAGGACATGAACATGAGAATTTCCAGAAATCATCACTTGTATCTGGTTCATAGAGCCTTCTAAGATTAACCCACAACTGCATCTCCTTCATATCTTTGAGATCTTCAAAATTAAACCTTTCTTGAACTAACCTCCATAGTGTGTCAAGATCATCTCTGTCAAAAGCTTTTATGAGATCTTCAAACTGAATGAATGATGAAGTTTCACCACCCAGCCTTGGAATCTTCCATGTTGGAGAAAAATTGCTGGCAATAAATACTTCCAAATCAATGATAGGATGTCTGACTTGCAGTGGTTCAGGGTAGAAATCTTCTTCTTCTATCACAATCATCTCAGTCAGTTGTTCTTCAGTGAACTTCTCAGTTGGAACTTCTTGTTCTTTAGCAAACTTTGTCTTCTTAGATGTCTGAGATTCACTATCTTTGGCCTTTCTCTTCAAATTGGGATACCTTCTTGATTCTTCTTTAGAGTCCATTGGAATAAAATCTTTATCTTGTCTTTGAGCTCTGTAGTAGATACTTTCAACTTTATCATCAGACATTCCTTTGAATTGATGTCTTTTCCAACCACCAACCTTGCAACAATAATCTTTCATCATTGAAATTACTTGTGCCTTTGTTGGTTGTCTTGATTTCTTCTGGCCTTTCTTAACCGAAGCAACAGCATTTTGAAGTACTTGATTGTTCTTCATCTGGATAAAGTCCTGTAATCTTCAGTTAAAGTCTTATCGATCATTTTTTATCAAGAACAAAATCTCTTCATCTGTTGGTACATAGATGAACTCTAGAGTCTTTTCTCTAATTCTTGTAGGTTGAACAGTGGAAATTTGATCTCCCATCCTATCCAACCTTTTAGCCTCCAAAAAGCTTACAATCTCCAGTTCTTATTGCTTTTTCTTTTCAGCAACTTCATCTTCATGGATCTTTCTTGCAAATTCAGCATCATGAGCAATCTGAATCTGTACCTTCTTTGAAACTTTTCTTCTTGTCTGCTCATGTCCAGCAGTGGGAATATTTGGCTCTGCAGTGGAAATTGGGTCAGTGGTAAAATCTGTTGTTGCATCTTTAAAAATGTCCTGCTCTAGTTGCTCTTGCTCTTCTTGAGTATCAGCTCCCTCTGATCCTTGGAACCCTTGTTCTTCATTTTTCAATGTTTCAATCAGTTTCTGAGAAGCTTTGTCATCTTCTTGCTTTTTCTTTTCCCTATTAATTACATCAGTATTTAGTTCCAGATGTACTCTTCGAGCTGCTTCTGCATCATAAGCCTCCTGCTCATCTATACTATTAAACGTCAAAACTGTTTCTACAATTCCTTTACCCTTTCTAATATCTAGTTGACCAAAAACTGACTTCACAGGCTCACCAATCTTCAAACTTGCCAAGGGTTTAGGTGCATAAGGTTTAATTGTAGCAGGAATGGGTGCAACGATAGGTTCAGGGATTGGTAAAGATTGCTTTTGGTTTAGCAGTTGAATGGCAACCTCCTTTTCAGCTTCTTTTGACTTTGGTGGTGATGTAACAGTGGTTGTGATTGTAGTAGCAGTGGTTGTGATAGCAATGGGAATATCTGAAGTAACAGTTGTTATAATTACCTTACAGGTGGTTCCAACAGTGGCTTCTTCTTTAGAAGCAATGGATGCAGCAACAGAGGCAGTGGTTGTTGCCTGCACCACTTCCTTCTCTTTTTCTGCACAAGTAGCTTTCAAAGCATCATTTATCGCTACAGCTTTTCCTTCCATGTCAGTCACCAGATAACCATCCCGATTAGCACGACTATCCAAGTCCAAAACCACATCGAAATTCACATCCTCCCCTGAATCTATGCTTTTACTCCTCCCCTGTTTGGATGCATCCTCCAACCTCTGATCCTTTGAGGAGCTAGCCTTCTTTCCCATCCTTTTGACTCTTCTATATGCAGCAATCCCTGGTCTCCTCATTCTCTCCAAAACATTTAGCATGTGCTTCAACCTTTTAATAGTTCCAGCTAGAGAGGTTGTCAATTCTTGAAGACCAGAAATTTTAGACTCCATGTTGCTACATTTATCCGTCAATTCCTTTAAAAGTTCCATTCTATCCTCACAACTTTGACATGTGTTAACTGGAACGAGAGGTGTACACTGGGAATTGTCATTATGCACAAAAGTATCATTACCCATCAATTCATGTTCAGTTTCACGTCTTTCCTCATCACTCCGATCTGTATGACCTGCTCCGAGAGGTGAATCATAGGATGTGAGTACCATGGCATCCGACCGAGCCTCCGTATCCATGGACCCTAAGTTAGCCAGTTGCTTGGGGATTCCTCCACCTGTGTTGAGCTCGAGCGAACTCTCCACATTAGGAGTTTCCAGTGGTTGGGTCTTACTTAGGTTTTCAGTGACCTGGTCAGCGTCTACGCCTGAAACAGTAGTTACACCCTCATGTCCTTCACCCCTTCCACTCATGTCACCTCCCACACGTGTTACACCCTCATGTCCTTCACCCCTTCCACTCATGTCACATCCCACACCTGTTACACCCTCATGTCCTTCACCACTACCATCAGCCTCAGGTAGCTGAGTGCCCTTCTTCCTCCTTCTAGTAACTAAAATACGTTGGGGTTCAGATGTTGAAGGTAAGGGTTTGGAATTGGTTTTGGAAGTGGTAGCAGGGGGTTCATCAGTGGATAGATTGGCTTGTGGATTTTCCTCCTCTATAAGTTGTGGCAGATTTAGCATGTGAGGAAACAAAAGTGTTATGGTTCCTGTAAAATTTGGACTCTTTTTCCTCATATGGGCAAACACCCTAGGAACCATATGTTAAACGTCATACTTTTTCTTATGGTGAATGGGTTCTGTTATTTGACTTTCTGCTATCAATTGAACAAACCTAGGATAGAGGTAGTATTTGCCCTGTTCTTTAATGTTCTTTTGAAAACCCTCAAAAATCATTCGAGACCAGTTAAAAACCCTTTCTTAAGATAAACAGATGACATCAGTTGCAATCTTTGAGGAAACTCATCAAATCCAGTTGTTTTATTGCTTACACACTTGAGCAAGGTATGAATTAAAAACTTCCATTGCGGAGAAAACATACCTTTGTGAAACTTTATACGATCCCCTTTTCTCTCATAACCCATTCTTTCTAAACCTTCAAATATTTCAGCATCAGACAGATTAACAACTCCTTCAGCATCCTGAACCTTCAAAACACCTCTAATCACCTCCTCTGTGATCAGAATCTCCGTTTCATCAACAACCGCCCTAATAACCTCTTTTCCACCTCTTTCTTGAATTTCAGCAGTCCTCCAAAACTGCCGTATATAAGCTTTAACAATGACGGGTTTTACAGTTAATGCATAGTGTATGGGACTATGTGATAACGCTACACGCGTCGTTCGGGGTCAAGGAAACTTCCTTTTCTTCGAGCAAGTTTTATAACACCCTAGACAGTGAACCTAATCGTTGTAGTGTAGTAATTAGGGTAAGCCACGGGTATTGATATCGTTCTCTAGGGGAATAGGAATGCTAGTGAGAAGTTACTATGCTAAGGTTGAGGTTGAGGAAGATTATTTTTTATCTTTTTATATTTTTTTTTAGAAATTGAAAAGGTACGAATCTCGGGTATTGGATTTGGGGGGTTGGTATTGCTACCGATTATTCTACTATTATCTAATTATCTAAGTTAAGGTTGTGATAGTCTATGTCTAATTGATTTGTACTCGTATGATAGTTTAAAGATGTGTTTACTTAGGTTTTACTACTCCTTAATTATCTCCTATTGATGGTTGATTTGTCACGTCCTTATTCCTAGTTGCGTTGTGATTCTAAGGCTATAGGGCGTGCTTGTTTCCCTAACTCTTTGAAATTACCAAAGGGTCTTGTTTACAAATCCTCTAGTGATTTATAGACGCCTACTCTACGGTTGTCCTTGAATACTTTATCCTACAATTACCTAGATAATTATATTCTAAAGTTCACAAAGAAAAGTCAAGCATTAAGTACACAACGAATAATCTAGCGCACTCTAGATCATTAGTCAACTAAGATAAGTATCAACCAATCAATATTCAATAATTAAGTTTCATATTCCCTAAGCAAACACACAAATAAATTAGCCGGACATGGAGAACATGCAAGCATACACACAAATAATCAAAGACATAATTAAATTAATGAAGTAAATACTTATCTTGATGTATAATAGGGTTTAGAACCCTAAAATACTGCACAAGAAAGCCTTGGTTCGGTTTTAGGTTTTTACTCCAAAAGACTACACACAAAACTGAAAAATTCGGATTCTATATATAAGATTACATCTGCGACGGCGTCACCTTATGTTTCGTGACGCCGTCGTGTCGCCGTTATTAGGGTTTCGTCTTGGCCACGTAAACCTTGCGACGGCGTCACCTTATGACTGTGACGCCGTCCCCTTCAGCCTGTCTCTTATACACAT
>BPTQ01000004.1:105379171-105403575 GCA_019973895.1 Chrysanthemum seticuspe
ACAGTACATGTACTTGACAAATACAGGTAATTAATATTTAAAATGCATAAGGGTATTTTCCATCTTAATTTGTACACAGATTGTTCAATGATCTTGCTTCTACTCAAACTTTTCTACTGGAACCTATTAGAGATGTTGTTGAACTTACAGATACTGAGATTTTTGTTGTAACGTACAAGTAGTTGTAGATGTGTCTTGTAACGAAATCACATTCAAACATTAGGAAGTTTAGATACGTAGTAGTGTAAGACAATTGTTGCTGAAACGTCGGCATCGGAACCAGTTTCCTACCCTCACAGTCACTAGAACGGTGACAACCAAACGCGATAGGTGACGGTCATTACCATTTATGTGACGATCACGTCAACACTACTTATACCTTTGTTGTCCCCGAAAACACTTTGTAAAACGAACATGGCATGAATAAGGGGTTAAGTGACAGCTAGTTAATTAACTAGAAAATTTGTGAGGATTAACCGCGACTTGTGTTTGGGATTGGCGAGGGTTGATATTAAAAGTGTTTACGGTGTAGTGTAAGTGAAAGTTGCATGTTACCGTTGTCTTATAAGGTGTTGGGTGTTGAATGAGCGTATGGATCAGTTCTTGCTGGTAAGACTTCCAAAAGTACTCTACTAACTAAAGTAGTTTGTATCACTATTCCAAAATTTTCCATGGAAAAATTCCCCAGTAAATTCGGGAATAAGCTAGTGAAGACATAGGCAATAACGAATTATAGCAAGGAAAAGTGAAAAATCCAGAGAACTTCCGTTTTACGACCTTACTACGAATAAACCTGCTTTTCCGCGCTTATATGCTTCTTTTACCGGTTTCAGTCTTAGCTCTGTGAGTTTCGACGATTTTGTATTCCGCTGCCGCAGTGACGTATAGACGCTGCGGCAGCCCTTCCTTAAAACGCTGCCCAGTCTTCGCTTTAACGTACAAAAGTTCCCTGCTGCAGTCCAAGATTTCCTCATCCGGCAGCAATGAGTCTGCCGGATCTACGTCGGTTCTGCCGCAGTCTCGACTTCCCCTGCCGCAGTGTCAGTATTCCACTGCGGCAGCGTTCCAAATGCACCGGTTCTGCTTTGGGATTACTGCCGCTGTGCTGCCGCAGTGCTTTGTATTCCACTGCGGCAGCGTCTACATTAGCTTTGAGTGTCTCGATTCTGACTTTGGCCATTTTCTTCGTATATTCGCGCCTTTTCGTCCAAATAAGCATCATTCCAGCATTTTGCCTTCAAGAGACCTAAAAAGTGAAAAGGAACGATATTAAGCAATAACGGATACAGAAGTGATCGAATAAGGGCTTAAATGACCCCTTAAAAAGGTACCTTTTAAAACCTTATCACTATGTTTGATGAAATCAATCATCTCATGAAAACCTTCAGAATGGTCGTTCTTGACTAGGTATGCGAGTAAGTTGTGGGTTGTGGAATATTCTGTTGCCATTGTACGTTGAAAGTGAATGTGATGTGGCATTTGTGAAAATTATAGTTGGGAGCGGTTAGGGTTTGTGTTCAGCGCCAATTAGGAGTGTTTAAAAGATCAATTAATTGATCGACAGTGAATTGGGGAATAAGTACGGTACAAGCAAAATGTTTCACAAAAGCCCCTGTTGTTTCCATATTCATCACAACTGCACTAGCAGTGTATTTACCATTACTGGCAGTGGATAGCGCAAACCAACAGTGGCAAGATCACTGACACTCCCATCCTTTGACCAAGGCTACGGCTGCAAAGTCGTTGTTAACAGAATGTGATGATGCATAGATTTGAAGGATTACAAACTTACACTAAAGCAATGTTCTGTGTAGATGTTGATGAACATGCAATGTTGTTTTTAGAGTCATAGACATTCAAGTTGTTGTAGAGATTATCCAAGGTCATCTTTTCAAACTCATCTTCGTTCTAGTAACTTGTTAGACACATGTTTAATTCTACCTTTTATGGGAATACGTAAAATTTATAATTAATGGACATAAACAGTTCATGTACATGACACTGGGCAGCACCATCATTTCAGTACGTCTTTTCCTCATTATTAAAGTTTTTCCTACTTTTGTGCATCTCCGATTTGGGTTATTTCAAAATATCCATGCAATACTGAAGAAACCACAGGCAACTGCACACATACTTGAAGTTCATGACATAAATTGTTAGTTATATTATAATTGTATATTGTTACAGAAAAATATAAAGTAAATGTACACCTAATAATACCATTTGTATGTTAACAACAAGGGTAAATAATATTTTTCCTAAGCCATACACATCATAATGTTATGGACCACGTGGCATACCTTACTAAAACATTTGTTTGAATTGCAAGTAAACAACAGGCTAACTAGTTTAGTTGCCCCCAAATGGTTTAGTTGCCCAAAAATTGTTATCTTTGGGCCAGGCACCGTATGAGTACTACAGAAGCTTCATTAATTGCATTTGGCTTAATGTGCATTTCTAATTACTTGACAAGACGCAACTATTGACCAGTTGACTATCCACATTTACTTATATTGACTTTAATTGAAAATAAAATCCATGTCACCCCACACACCCCATTTTGCTTATATAACGGACACCATCTAATTTATTTTCAAACTACTTTTGTGAAGTGACACACACTACCCACAGCAGCATTTACTACAACAGAAATGGATTACTATATTTACGACATGGCACACACTGTCTTTGTGCGTGACAATGGACGTGACTTAAATTTCATTAGTGACATGCATGCAACGGTGATGGAGCTAATTGGTCGATGCAGTGTGCGGGGTGAGCAGATCAAGCAGTTGGAGTGTTTGGTTGGGTCCACTGTTGCCAGTGCTTGTATGGAAATGCTGTGTGAAATCCAGGATGAGGAGCTAGAGAAAAACATGACGCTGATGAGGCTCATCACTGAGACGCAGCTGCAAGTTCTAAAGAAAAGCTCCTTTCTGGCCATGATGCGCAAAAAATATTAAACCTATACTCCTAGCTTGTTATGTGCTCTCTCTCAAGTTCTGTCATTGTCATCTTTTTTTGTTTTGGACTCATCATCAATGTTGTTGCTTCGTTACTCTCTTTTTTTATCGCTTAATGTAATGAAATGAAATGTATTATAAAAATGAATTGCGAAGCAATTGTCAAATGGTCGAATTTATACGTATCACGCATAACAAACATATAATACTTTTGGACAAATCTTCAGTTAACAACACTATATATACTACGTATTATTTTTAATTCTTCTTGAACAAACAACTGTAGTTTATGTATAACTTACTTATTTCGAGAATACAATATTAACATTTTTGACAACCCTCCAACAAGATCACCCCTGTATGTATTTTAACAATCTCAGTTATTGTACAGGCCAAACTACCAGTTGTTCTAGAGTAAGCAAACGTTTTTTGATAAGACTGGAATATGTCAGAACGACTATAAGATTACATGTAGTGAAGGGTGTATTTTTGGTGATTGTGGTGTGTGGGTTTGTATATTTTTATGTCGATTGGCACATTGTCATTGGTTGCAAGTTGATGATCCTGCTGACGTCGCGCTAGCTTATCGCGAGAAGATGATTCGGTTTTTTTATAGAGTTAGATTTTATCCTTTGTGTCAACAGTTTTTAACTTATCTCCAACAACACTTTCGTTGTTTTATCATGCACTATCGGTTTTCAATATACGATATTGTATCAAATACATTTTACAATCAAACATATACCATGCCTCATCCATTGACATATTCATTCACACATTAACACCCACATTATTACACAAACACGCTAGACATAAAAACGTTTAACAAAATAAAATAACATATACCCCATTACTATTTCCGTATCAAAATCAATGGATCATAAGTCTCATATAATATATAAGTACATTGTTAATAGTAAAATAATACTACCTTTGCTAATATGTAGCAAATGTTCATCAAGATTACATTTGTACACTAGTCAGGATACCTATCTCCAAACAATCTCTTTCATCAAAAAATGCTTCTAAGCCTTCAGTTGCCTTATTTGATCTCAAACTAAGGTATGAATACCATCACCCTTCCTAAAAATGTTTATATGTTACCGCATGGTTCTCACTTGCCTTGACTATATTTTTGACCATAGTTGCTATTCTTATTTATGTACATTTATATACCTTTATTACAGGACGCCAGGGTCTGTAGCTGCGTATCCTGTTTTTGAGATTCACTACGATGGTACCTTCATTCGGTTGCCCAATTTAAGTTATGAATTTGGCCGAACCTTTTCGCTAAGGTTTAGTAACTCCACAAGGATGAACTTTAAGCAAATTCTTGACTTGTTGGCCTACAAGCTTGAGTGTGAGATACAGGCTTTATATTTTTGCACGCCAAGATTTGTTCTTTCAACTGGTTTGACAATTGTTGAATGTGATAATGATGTTAAAAGGATGTATGAACTTGCAGAGGAATATGGATTAATCGGCTTGTACGTTGCACATAAGCTTGCTAACTTAGCATGTTTCTATTATCCTAACCTAACTTTTAGTCTTCTTGATAATGAAACGCATGCAAAGCTTGCGATACATGATAAACTTGTGCAACTTGCTACATCTAAGTCTTACTCTGATATTCTAGCATGGGAGGAAGAAGAAGGGCGTTTACCTCCCCTAAGAACCCCTCCTTCCCAACTTAGACGTAAAGGAATTGAATTCCATGGAAAGAATATTTTCATGGATTTTTTGCATAGTGAAAGTGTTGATGATGCCATTGAGTTCTGTGACGATGAATGATACTATGGGGGATTTGTGGGTTGTGTAGCAATGGATGTTGGGTGGTCTACTTCCCCACCATATAAACGGGTGCAACGGGTTATCAAATATGATGATGCCACTTTAACGAATGTACCGAAAAATTCTCTTCCAAATCAGGTTTTGTTGGATGCAGGATCTTCTTCCGTTCCACGTTAAGTAGGGAGTTGTGTCAAGCCCAAGTATGGACATAAGGTTTCGAGGAAACCGTATGCAAGGAGGCTATGCTTTGAAACACCAAGAACGGGTTTACGGAAGATCAAGATGTTGAGGCATTTGAAGGCTCTAACAAGAGATCAACGTCGAGGATGTTCGGGATTAAAACCAACTTGGTATTTAAGGAACGGAGGGTTGGAGTGTAGGTATTGTTATGCAGCATGCTAATGGTGTTGTTAACGATTACAGGCACTTGTGTTAACATTACTTTAAAGTCAAAAAAGATAGCCTAGTCTAGGCTTTTTTTGTAAGGCAACGTCTATGCATTGGCCACGTGCATTGTAATTATCTCTTCCTGGTATAGTGCTCTATCCAGACATGTTTGTGTTTACCTACTTTGACTTTAAAGAAAGGCACCCAAAAAAGTATTTTACAGTTTTACAGCTTGATTATACATTTTTTTCATATTGTTTATCAAATGTGTGCATTTACCCACTATTTACTAACATCATGTTTATGTTACTTGGTCTTCAGCACTAGCAGTACTAATGTGCAATAGCAGTTTTAAGTGTTCATTCTCACGGCCTAATAAACGTGTAATATGTTTTGCATTATATTGCATCACCAATGACTACCTTTATAAACAGCAGCAGCAACCAATGAGAGCAGCAGTTACAACATTATCATGAATTTGTGCTATTCGCAACAGTCGTTATCATATTCAATTAAACCCTTTGTATACTTACTGAAAAACTATAACAAATCACAAAATTCGGGAAACTAGTTTAAGATTGTTTCTACTTTATTAAATGCAACACTATATAATCTTGATTATGTATTCAAAAAATCTACACATGAATCTGTTACTCTAGGGGTATCCATTTTATGTGATCTATGTTGTTGCTTACATTATGTACAGGTAATTTGTACCGTATATATTTTCCTGTTCCGGTGGGCTATACAATTTAACACTGAACATAAAAACTTGCAACTTCTCCAAAAGTAAATTACATATATAATTAAACATTTATATCTATTCCATTACATTACTTGCCTATTAACATACCAAGTCCAACACAAGTAACCGACAAAGATCCTAACATAATGAAAAACAACCTATCATACAACTTCAACTTTGACTTTGCATCAGTCAACTCTTTGTCCAAGATTGACTTGTCCAAAGCAAGAGTATCAACCAAGTGCTCAATATCCACCGACTTCTTTGATCTTTTCTCCTTTTCAAAGAACCCATACACCAGATCTTTATAGTATTCACTAGGCAAATCATCATCCAAAAACTGATATACATCATAAATAGAGAATTTTACGAAACGCTTCCCAGGGTTTGCCCTTGTTGTTGACGTCTTGACTGGTAGACGAAGACTGCATCTGCAAAAGTATTCAACTTTGCCACCAATTAGTCGGGTTGTAGCTGAAGTTCTGGAACTCATGATAAACATGTTTTTAATTAACAAGTTTGTGGAAATGTAGGAAAATGTTGACCGACAAATTAGGTGGTGAGGATTTTATTAAAGCTGCAAAAAGTACCTTTTAGGCCCAAACAAAACTTTAAAAAGACATATATACAACTTATCTTTGTTGTAAAAAGTAGAAGGACCTACCATGACAAACAGTTAAACTTTTTTACCCCACACATCACTTATCCTTATGGTCCCGACCATCAACATCCCAACATTCCTGCTTTATTATATCCTAGGCCACTTTCATTGAAGATTACAAAAAATAATCGGTGTCCTTTTCATCTTATTTTAGGAAAAAGTCCAGGTTTGTTGTACTATCCAGTATATACTTTGTTACCTTATTCGTTCATATTGGTTGATATATTTATATATGAATATAAATAACTGTGCAGCTTTATATTTTATATTCTATTATTAAATTATTATTTAATTCAAAGTTATTGAATTTGTTATTAGGGTTTATGTTTTATAGGTATGGTCAGTATACCCCTTTAAGTTTAGTTATTTCTTCTAATTGTTATTAGTATTTATGTTTTATAGGACATGGCGGAAACCAAAGAAGTCATATTTAAAGTTCACCACAACGGGAAGTTTCAATTTCAGCCACTCTGCTATGTAGGTGGTCGCCTTGCTGATGTCTGGTGTTTTAGCTCCAGCAGGGGTGCATTTACAAGGGTGCTTGATCATGTTTTCGCTGATATTTGGGGGGGGGGGGAAATGGGCTTTATTTTATGTTGCACCAAACAAGTCACTCGAAGATGGTTTAACTTTGTTGCACACAGACAATGACGTTCGGCGAATGTATGACATTGCGGATGAGACTGGATCAATGGACCTCTACGTTCTGCACAAGAAACAGCCTTTGTCATAATTTTATTTAAAAAACATGGTTTGGCAAGAAGAGGACGCTGGCATGCAATGCGGTAGTGCAGCACCGTTCAAAAGAAGGAAGCTAACAACCCGTGTGTCTATAAGGAAAACTGATACAGGGTTCGAGATCAGAGAAAAAGGGGGTAGTGCACAACGAACTGAAAAATGGTTGCAAGAGGAAGGTGTGGAGCTCCGAGCTGGAAATGCTACCGAGAAGGGAAAAGAGATACTCTTTTATGAGGATGTACATGAAAGTAAGCCAGGTCATGGGACTGCCAAGGGAAAAGAACCAGTTGTTGAGCAAGAGGGTGTATAAAGAAGTGGGAAAAGGGTTTCTATAACCACTTACAGGCGGGCCATACAGAACGGGAAAGCGATTATGATGGAGGTCCTAGATGCCTGAATGATGGTTTTGGTACGTTTATAGGCTGTGTTTTTATATTCAATGAACATTTTCATACCACACAGATGCACGACCCCTATTAGCTAGCAACCGCATGACACAAATAAGTAATAGTTTAAGATCCATCCGTTATTACAAAGCCAAATACACACAAACGTTCACCTTACACAAAACACACTATAGTAGGACTTAGGCAGTGAATGCATTAGTAAAAACCATGTTCCCGCTTACTTTAAAAAGCTGTTTGGAGTAGGGAAATCGGATAGAAGACTGATGTGTGGAGCGGATGAGCTTGGTTGTTCAGTGCTTTGACTTGAGTTGATGTGATTTTCCGCATTAATCACCACATGATTAGGGTCTCCGTTTGCCTCGCTTTGGCTGTTGCTAGTTAACTGAGATGATTCACCCATCTTACGAGACTTTTTTTTGCACCTGTTGTACCTGGCTTAGCCTTTCGTTTGTAGCCAACCAGTCTTTGTACAAGTGTGCCAATACATGTTAGTTTCTAGTTAACAACATAACCTTAAAGTTTTTTGTAAAGCTGAACAAATACTTACTTTTCTTTTCACCAAAGGTACTCTACACGTTACGCGGTTGTGGCCTTTTGTGCCACACCTTCCACAATAGTTTCTCTTAGGCGCCTCACCTTGAGATGGTATTCGGTCTTTATTTTTAGGCCTGCCTGAATTACGCTTACCGATAACAGGGGGCAACACAACCTCTAAGTTCACTTCAGTGTCCCACAGCTTCATATCTTTTAATGGGTAGATGATGTCTTGGTACGTCGCTTTAATAGTTGTATTATAAAACCAAGCTTTTGCCAATTTCTTAACACTGGTCAGGCCTGCAAATCTACCTACAGCACAAACATGTCCGCAAGGCAAGCTTGAAAGCTGCCATTTGCGACAACTGCATTCACCGTTTACCAAATCAACAACATGCTGTTTTTTTGAGTCGTGTACTTCATACACTTTGTCCTTTAGTATTCCCAAAACCTTCCAGTTTGCACTTTTTTCCATTATGTCTTTCACTTTGGCGGTCGCCCAGTCTGTAAGTTCGTCATCCAGTGCATCTAGCATTTACACATATTAACACATTACTGAATACGACTACTTAATTATTGCTCAATAAACTATCTAATAATAACAAAATATGCTTACCTGCATGTTTTTCTCGCCGTTCGTAATACCATTTTTGAAGAAGACCTCTAAACCATTCCATCAACATCGTTATTGGGATCTTGCGTACATCCTTTGTTAAAGCATTGATCGATTCCACACTGTTTGAGGTCAGGTAGTTGTACCTGTTTGCAGGGCAATGTGCCCTCGACCATTTTTCAATACCTGCTGCAACTAGTTTTCTGTGAGCTATCGGTCGTGCTGCAAGAATCTCACACATTAGGTGTGCAAATTCCTCCGTTGTGTAAGCTTTCCACGTCTTCCAATATAAACACTTTAGGCTATCGCTTTGCATACGTGTATTCAACATCAAATGGAGACAACAATACCCATGAAAGGCATTTGGAAAAACATTTTTACATGCTAGGGCTATTTCATGATGTCTGTCAGATATAGTTGCCAAATTAGCAACTTCCCCTATGGATTCTTTCAGGTTTGTCAAAAACCATGTCCATGATTCACCACTCTCACCTTGAGAAACACCGGTGGAAATCAGTATAATTTGATTGTTTCCGTCCATTCCCACGGCTACCAGGTTTATCCCTACGTAGGGCCCTTTAAGATGTGACGCGTCGATTATGATCAAGGGTCGCATATAGCATAGGAAACTCTTAATTTGTAAAATATAAATGCGATTACATACTGGATAACAAACACATTGTATATCAAGGTAAAATCATCATAAACCATGTATTTAAGTGAACTTTGTATACTATTGTAATGCATTGGTAAGTAAATTAATGACAAATAATTTGTTTTATGTTTCTACTGACAGGTGTGCTGTGAAACAAACAATAGTATCACCATGAGTAGATCCAATTCCGAATGTTTTTGTGCTTATCTGACATAAATTGTTAGATACTTTGCTAGGATGCTCAACTTTTATAAGACAAGTAAAAACTAGTTGTATGTAACTATTTCCTGGTTTTATGTATGTATAGTTTTTTATATTCCATTTTGTGTTGATGTTGCAGATATACTACTAAACAGCCGCATGCGAAACTAAAAACAATGCCTATTCACCAACACACTTGTATGAAAACAATATCATATATTAGACAAGATTTATTTAAAAACATTCAAGGCAATTAGCTTACCGCAGCACCGAAAGATATAAAAAGGTTCTTAAAACGTCTTTGATAGTCTGTCTCAATGTGTGTAACAGTCCCCTCGTTTGCGAGCTTTAGGTTGTGACAGTAGTATGGTAACTGCGCAAACGATGCCTTTGGACAGCCCTGGGTTGATTCCACTGCCAATTGTTTCCCCCTCCAAGCTTTTGTGTATAAAACATCTATATTCAACTCCATATTCAAATATTGGATAATGTCCCTTGGCTTATAAACGTGTGTAACATCTGTGATTTTCGGACGTAGTAATTTAGACAGGGTTTTTGCTGTAGCATTTTGATGATTTGGATTGAACTGGATTTTGGAACATGTATGACAGTCATTAATTGCAGTGATTCTAAACTGGATACAGTTTGGAATCCTACGACAGTTTATGTGCCAATCACATTTTGGCTGCACGCATTTTACTGCGTACCTAATAGTGCACGATTTATGAACATAAAATTCATACCCTTCTTTTTGGCACTTCAAAGATACCTCATATATGCACTCTGCCTTATCATCAAATCTATCATTCACTTTCATAATACCTCTATCTTTACTTTCAAGTCTGCTATCAATAGGTGGTGGTTGGGGTGTGGGCGGTATATGAGGTAAGCTGTTTCGTTGCCATGTATTCGCATCTTGTTCAGGTAACAACGTATCATTAAGATCCACATGTAAGTGTGGGGAACAAGAAGACTGGGTTACCACAACGGGTTCTTTAACTTGGTTGATGCATATGGTTTGCACCTCTGACTGCAACCCATCAACCATACTTTTGAAAAAATCCAAGTCATCGTCGTCAAGTATGTTCGTTGTGGTTGAGGCGATGTTGTATGTTAGAGTTATCCCGTTTACATCAATAACTTTGAACTTTTTCTTGATGTACCGCACAAGACTAAAAAAATTAATGTCAACTGGGAGTAAAACACCACACACAAGATCTTCATACCGCATAAACACCTTGCATTTCGCAACAGAGTTCATTTTTTTTAATGATGTTATTTTGATTTGATAAACTTTTTCTGCTGTTATGTGTTGAGTCAAGTAAATAAGCACATGGAAACTAGGGTGTGGTTATATTTGGTGAAAAGCTATAAAAACACTAATAGTGTGTCGTCAAAGAACTTTGGGAAGAGTTGAAGGTGCGTTATGGCATTGGAAATGCTGCTCCTAAAATGATATGCATATGATTTAAGGTTGCCCAACGTACAAGACATATTGACCAAGTATGTCCTATAGTTGCCCATATTGCGTCTAGAAGGTTGGTCTGAGGTACAAATTAAGTTCCCACATGACACTAAAAGTTGTTGCCCATAGTACATCTAAAAGTGTGGGCCAAAGTACCAATAAATGCTAAGGACCCATTGTACAATATATTCTTTAAATATGTAAAGGTTGCCTAAAGTACTAACTTGGTAGCCCAAATACAAATTTAGTTGCCCAGATTACATCTAAAAGTGTGGACTGACGATATACCAAAACGAATTTATCGGTGCCATGTGTCGAATAGTCCATTAGGCCTCGCTTGTTCCTTTTTGTATCCAAAAATTGTGGCACGAACACTTATAAACTACTTATTCTGTCATTAACAAAATCTAACAAGAATTGTTTTTAAAAGTAGTAATTCGACAATTGTTATACTTTTTTTAAACTTTAAGTTGCTCCAAGTCGAATGAATATCTAGTCGCAAAAAAAGAGGTACTATTTATTATCGAGCAACGGGCAAACAATTATTCCCTCGACTCAAAATTAATGAACCCGATTGTTTACCCTCGTGTTCAGTTTATTATCAATTCAAACCATAATCACCAATCCAATAATAATGTTTACTTTATCAGTTTATTTTGGCCACAAATCATGCGTACAACTAGTTCTTTCATCAAGTATTTGCAAGCTTTTGGATGAAGCTTTATTCATGCCTTAATTTTTTTGACGCCTTTAGTCCATTTTCCCGTCCAAAGTCTTGGAAACCGTCCATCTACATACAATTGGGTAACCCTTAACCCAAAAAATAAACTACAAAAAATTAAAAAAAAAAACGTCCATTTACATCTACAACCTCTTTATAGCATCGATTGTATACCAAAAAACAAGAGACACATAACACGTATTCCCTTACAAAAATTACCACATCAATGGCTGCAAATGGTTACTTTGAAAATGATGCAGAAGAGTGCGCGTTTGTGTTAAACAACTATTTGTTGTTTGACGCGGTTATTGATGCTTTCGGGGAGGAACCCATTTCAGAATTTGGTTCCTATAAGGAGGTAGATACGAGGATGAGGAAAATTATTTTGAACTGGCTTCATACAAAAGACTTTTACTGGGATGAGGTTTATGGAATGAATGATCTAGAGGAGGACGACGAACATGAAGATGATGAGGAGGATGGAGATGAGGAGGATGATCAACAGGATGCAGAGGTGGTTCAAAGTCAGGTGGTGGATCAGCAGCAAAATCGGGTGGAGCAGACAAATGTGGTTGTGCAGCAAAACAAGGGGGAGCAACAACATGGGTTTGAAGACCCTTATGATCTGGAAAACAGGATTAGCCGGCTTGAAATTCTGTTTCAACAACTCAAAGCCAGGAAGGAAATGAAGGAAAACAAGGAAGAGAACTGTGGTTCTAACAACTTGGTTTGAAATGGGGTGGGTGGAGCAGTTAACGATGATGGTGGTTTGTTTTTTTTGTGTGTGTGTGTGTGTGTGTTTTTTTTTTTTTTTTTTTTTTTTCATCTAGCATTTTCGTTGTTTTACTTGTTTTCGATTTTTCATCTTTTGTTTTTAGGTCGGATAATTAGATATATGGTTGCACTGTTATGAATGTTTGTTGGGTTTAAAATAATATGAATGAAAAACTAGAAGTTGCAATTGAGTTTCTGGTGCCAACTATGAGATAGTGCTTTTAAGCGTAACCAAGATGTTAGATTTATGCTATTAAGTCTAGAATTTATAGTGAAATGGTTAAGAATTATAGTTGCCCGATAGTACATGACATATTGCCCAAATATGGTATTTAGATGCCCATATTGCATATTGCAAATTAGAGGGTGGCCTTAAAGTCCAAAAGAAACTGCCCAATTACATCATTATTACAACATAAAAAGGTTGTCTGAGGAACCAAACAGAATGACCAATTAACTAAAATTGTTGTCCACTAAACAAGTGGCTCTACTTTTACAAAAAGCATGACCTACTAGCAGTTCTGCAGTTGTAGTAAAGTACAAAAGTTGGTTTAAAGTAGAAAATTTACTTTTAAAAACGTGTCATCATTTCGTTTATGTCTTCTATCACTAGCAGTAGTTAATATTACCAGCAGTTGTAAGCATACAACCAACTCAGTTTTAGTATTTAAAATAACTAGCGGTAGTAAAAATAACTAGCAGTTGTATGTATACAACCATTTCATTTTATAATTTCAGATATTTTATTTAAGTAATCGAGCATAAAAGTAGTGTCGTATTTTTTTAACGTTTAGGAATGTCACATAAAGTTCGAAATAATAAACTCAAATCAATGTAACTCTATACATCTGATAACCTGAAGCCGTTATGTGTTTAGTCAAAGTCAACATGTTGATGATTTTAGAATAAGTGATGGTGTATAAAATAGTTTTGTTCCATCATAGAATAAATGTAGTCGAAGGTAATAACAACTACGCAATTATATTGACTCAGTTATAAACACTTTGAATTTATCGTTTTATTAACCAAGGCAACATTTACTTTGAATATTTACGCCGTTAAAATAATTAAAGTAAACACTTACATATGCACAGGGTACAGACATTAAGTGCACTACAATATTACAGTTGGCCATTGTAGAAAGAGTTGTACATGTCGAATGTAAAATATTAGTTGGCCTGTGTGCCACAAATAGTTGGCCAGCTAACTAAAAAACTTGCCCAACGTTTGTAACTAGTTACCCAATAAAACTGTAACTAGTTGCCCAAAAAAACAGTTTGCGTTGTAACTTGTTGCCCAATAAAACTATTTGCGTATGAGACAAACCTCAGTAAGTAACTCAATATTTAATAAATTCAACTAGTCACCACTTGAGTATACCTATTACTAGTTTTTATTTGTCTGAATGCAAATAAAAAACATTCAACCACCAGCCATTTTGCATACATCACTGCTGTACTTTATGTACTGTATCAGTTGCCATGTGTACACTATTTTAGTTGCCAAAAGTACCATTTTCTAGCTAAGAGATAGCAAACTCGTCATAAAAATAGTTTAAAAATTAAACGAAGGTACTGTGAAAAACAGGTTGTGGGTGGGTACCTATTTGGGGTTGTGATCCACTTGTCTATGGGAAACATACAAATTTCATAACTTGTTTGTCAGAAATTTTTTTTGTGTCTCGATAATGTATGATGCTAACGGGTGCTTTTGCTGATTATATATGTAACTAAAAGTCTTATTATTATTATTTTTTTATCTCTATTAGTGAGAGTCTTAGAAAAACAAACATAACAAGTGTCCCAAAATTGTTTAGTCTAAGTGTCTAACAATGTCTACTGCCATGGTTATATGTGATGAATTGCTAAAAGAGATTACGATCACGTACTATAGGGATGAATTGGATGTTGCTTTACGTGAAGAAGCAGATCAAAGGAGGAAAGTTGTTGAAATTAGGGCCCGTGTCAACCGTAGACAGCTAATGATAGCGAAAGTCGAGCTTCTATGCGGTTTGGATTGTTCGTTGGCAACTATTAATCACCTCCTAAGGATGCAAAATGAGGATCTGGCTGAGAGTTCCAAAATACTTCTTTTTTTGTTTAAGAAACATGACCGTGTTAAAGACCTGAATGGTTTCATCCAAAAGTTGGAGTCAATGGAGATTTGATGTGCTATGTATTGCTTAGATTGGAGCTGGTGGCTTTTGTTTGTTAGGGGATCGTTGTTATATTTTTGAGTCACTTATCTCATCTTCTACACTCTGTCTATGTTATGTTAACCTATGGATTTGATCCCTTTTATGTTAGTTGTATATATTTGTAGACTGTTACTAGTATGTATTCTTTTGCGTAGTTTTTCAATTGTGTGTGATATAGTAAGTCATGCTGCTAAAGTAAAGACCGATTTACATGTACCCAAAAAAAAGTATTTAGTTAAAAAAGTCATAATGTGGGTGTGTACTTGTTTGGGCTTCTTACCAAGTTGTCGATGCGTGGAAAGAGAGACAACTCTTCTAATAATGTGTGTAGTCTGACATTTTGTGTCTCGATAATAGAAAGAAGATGACGTGTTGAGTTACATGCTTATTTACGTATTATGTATTAAAATAATAATCCTTATTATATCATTAAAAAAATAAAAAAAGAGAGAGCGATAATTAGAACAGCACAATTGGGGATAAATACGCAAAGAAATTGTAACAACTGCTACAAGTGTTACAACTGCTTGGTCATGACATAGTTTAGACCCACAAAGAGCGTAATTCGGAAACCCCTAACATTCAGTTGTAATCAAGTTCGAGATAAACAAGAATGGCGCCGGAGTTTTTTGCTAGAAGTCACAACATGATTGCGTTTTTGAAAAAACCAAAGGAGGCTACAGGGTTTGAACAAATTATTGATTTCCTGAATGCACACCTGCTTAGGTATGCACTCACTGCCAAACCTGTTATCTACGTTTGTTGTATGAAGCAATTTTGGTCTACTGGAAAGACTAAAACTATTGGTGAGGAAGTACAAATCCATGCTAGCATACATGGCATGCAGATAATTATTACTGAGGCATCAATTAGGAGAGATCTTCTCCTAGATGATGCTGAAGGTGTTGTGTATTTAGATAATGATACCATTTTTGAAACACTACCGCTTTTGGTGTATGAAGGTGAATTAGGACCAAAATTAAATTTTTTTAAACCACTGTTCTCCCCACAATGGAAATTCTTGATCCATACCATATTGCAGTGTCTAAGTCCAAAGACAACTTCCTGGAATGAGTTTAGTACAAACATAGCATCTTTTGTGATTTGTGTAGCTCTTAATAAGAAATTCAATTTATCCAAAATGATATTTGATGGTTTAGTCAAGAACTTGTTGGATACGCATGCAAAATATTATATTTATCCAAGGTTTTTACAACTGCTATTTGACAACCTTTTTGAGACACCACCCAAACATTCAAAAACTTGGCCTGTCCGTTGTCACACTCAAAAACTTATGAGTCACATGAGAAGACAGGGCAATAATTTTGATGGGACACTAACACCATTGTTCCCACACATGGTGCTGCTACCTCAGAATTTGGGAAAAGGATCAGGAAGTCCCTCTGAATCCCTAAACACACCCGGACGTTTCCCTTCTACATCCCAAACCAATGAAACTTCAGCTGAATCAATTTCAAGTGGAACAAGTTCTGCTGATGAACCCACCCAAGTGGAAAATATGGGGGATCTTTCTGTTCATGGTAGGGAAGAGATGAGGTCTGCACACCTCGAAGATTCACCTCAGTCAGGAGTTAACACAATTGGAAGACAGGACAGGGATATGATATTAAATAAACTGGTGGAAAAGTGTGATCAACTATGTAAACAGGTATGTGAATTAACAAAGAAAACTTCAGCACAACATGCAGATTTAAAATATTTGAATAGGAAGTTGAAGCGGTTGGAGAAGAAAAAGGCAGGTACCACAAAAATAAAACGTTTGGTGAAGGTTCAAAAACATCAGGTAGTTGAGTCATCTCTAGAAGAAGCAAGTTGTGATCATGCGGAGGATACTACCAAGCAGGGGAGGCGTACCGAAAATAATGAAGATGGTTCAGGGGAGGCTGCTGTTGCAGTTGAGAAGTTCGTCGAAATTAATACAAGTGATCACGATGTTGGTGCCTCATTTGAGCCACAACAAAGGTAAGCATGTCATTACATTTCTTAAGCATGTTCATATGTAAATGCATAGTTGTCGCTTACCTTGACTAGTCAGTAATTGCACAGAATGGACGTGAAGGATTTGGATGGTTCAGGGGAGGCGCCGAATGTAGTGGAGAAGACCGTGGAAACTAATAAAATTGATCACGCCGTCGGTGCCTCATTTGACACCGAATAAAGGTATGCGTGTCATCAACTCTGCTAAGTATGTTCGTATGTAAAAGCTTTGTTGTCGGTCGCTGTGACTAGTCAGTACTTGTACAGCACGAGCGTGATGAATGAGGATGCTTCAGGGGAGGCTGCGACTGGACTGGAGGAGACATTTGAAAGTAGTAAAACTGTTGAAGATGTAAGCGTCTCTTTTGATTCAAAACGAAGGTATGCGTGTCCTTACACTTGTTAAGTATGTTCATATGTAAATGCGTGGTTGTCGCTTTCCTTGACCAGTCAGTAATTGCGCAGAACGGCCGTGAAGGATGTGGATGATTCAGCGGAGGCGCCGGATGTAGTGGAGAAGACCGTTGAAACTAATACAACTGTTCATGACGTCGGTGCCTCATTTGAGTCAGAACAAAGGTATGCGTGTCATCAACTCTGCTAAGTATGTTCGTATGTAAAAGATTTGTTGTCGGTCGCTGTGACTAGTCAGTACTTGTACAGCATGCGCTTGATGAATGAGGATGCTTCAGGGGAGGCTACGACTGGACTGGAGGAGACATTTGAAAGTAGTAACACTGTTGAAGATGTAAGCGTCTCTTTTGATTCAAAACGAAGGTATGCGTGTCCTTACAATTCTTAAGTATGTTGATATGTAAATGCGTGGTTGTCACTTGCGTTGACTAGTCCGTAATCGTACGGAAAGATCAGGATGGGTGTGGATGTTTCAGCGGATGATGCTAATGCAGCGGAGAACAGAGTTCGAACTAAAAAGACTGCTGAAGATGTCGTTGCCTATTTTGGTTCCAAAATAAGGTATTAGTGTCTTTACTCTTCTTTATTATGTTGATGTGTACATGCATGGTTATCACTTGGCTTGACTAGTCCGTCATTACACCATTTTCATCGCAGTTGGGAGGATGTTTTTGCTGACAATGCTAAACAGTCTAGCGGACGTACAAACTGGGATCCTGTATCTGCTGCCGGTACAGATAATTCTGCTGCTTGTTCAACAAAACCAAAGATTTTGTCAGAAGTAACTGATGCTTGTATATCTGTTTATGACATTGCAGCAGGAACAGAAAAAGCAACAGTTGAACATGACGATATTAATGCAGATGTTACTGTTGTGATTAATAAATATTTCACCTCAAGTGGAAATGAGGAGTCTCCTCCTGGTGAAAATAGTGAACCTCAATCTGTTACTAATGATACTCATGTGACTAGAAGCAGTGAATTGCCATTCAGTAATGATGCTGCAAAAGATCTTCTTGGGCATATGACTGATGTGACAACAGAAAACACAACGGTGAAAGAGACTGCGGATGCAAGTGGAAATGGTCAACCTGAAACCACTGCTAGTGTCGCTGCAACCACCGCTGCAACCACCTCTGCAACAAATGGTGCAACCACTTCCATTACAACTCAAACAAATGTCACTCAAACAAACGCTGTCAATGAACAAGGTAATGATGCACCAACAACAATTTTGAACAAAGGTACGGCTGCTTGCGTATATGTTTATGTTGGTGCTACAGTTGAAAGTGATTTACTTAATGTGGAAACTGTGGAAGCTGGAGATGTTAGTAACACTACTGACGTGCATACAAGTGTTGAAGTAGCAGTAATGATAGACGGAGGTGATGAAACAAAAAACCTTGGGACTGCAGAACTTGGGCTAGCATGTTTGAAGAGCGCAAGTGATATGCAAGCTATTATTTCTACTGATTCAAATGTCACTGGTTCTGTTCTAGGAAAGCGTCCGTTGGTTAAAGGAACCAACACAAACGCTTTATCTAAAGAAAACAAAACGAAGTATGATAACGACATAGCTGGTAACTTGCAGGATTACTTTTTTAGAGAAAAAAATAAAGATGACAAAGTCTTTCAAACCGATGCAGAATTAGCTGATAAGATTGCTGCTGACAATGTAACTGAAAAAGCAACAGCTAAAAAAACCTCGGTAGGTTCTCCCAATGCAAAAGAGAGAGCAAGGGTTAAAAGGAAAAGAAAGGCGGATGTTGTAGCTAGACATGAAGCTGCGTTGGAACATTGGCATTACATTAGGTCAACAGTTGAAGCCGATGAGATACTAGCATTTAGGATGCAGAACAAAGAAATTGAAATCCTAACATGTGAACAGGCAAAAGAAGCTCTTGGTCAAATAGTGATAGAAAGGCAAAAAATTCTACAATAAAAAAAGAGCACAAGAAAGGATCCGAAAGCCACCAACGAAGAAAGAACATAAAATCTTCATGTGTGAGTACTTGGAGAGGATGGGAGGGCATAAAGTAAATGTATTGCGGAGGCTAACTTATGAAAAAGTGAAAGAAATGTTTGAAAAGTGTAGAATGAGGCCTGATATGTTAACTCCTATGAACAAAGGTACATGTGAGAGAGAAGAAGGAAGTTCCAAAAGAGCTGTTGATGATTTAGAGCAGGATCAGTCAAAGAGGTAGAGGATTGATCGAAAACAAAGGATTGAAAGGTTAAACCGTTTGATTGTGCTTGATACGACAGGACAAAGACTGGGTGCACTTCAGCCGACAATAACATATCGTGCGCGTAACGTTTACTTGACAAATGGTGGAACTGTAATTACCATCAAGAGGTCTGACGGGCTCGAAACTACATTTAACAGCTTGGGTCAGTTGCTACATACTATAGACATAGAAGATTTGGAAACTGTTTGGCAGTGCGTTAAAATTGGCTTTCAGACAGGCCGGGACGCAGGTTGCCTAGGAGTTGATAAGTGGTATGGGATGAAGTGCATGTTTGAGCCCGATATAGAGGACGTTGAATGGAAAGAAACACTGGTCACGAGTTGGAGAATGTACGAACAGTGTGGAGTTCATGTGGTTACTAAACCGACAAGTTATCTGTACATGCTGGATGATGTTGGGAATTATGTGAAGTCTGGATTATGCTGATATTAATGCCGAAGTGTTTCTACTGAAGTGAAGTGGATTCTGCTGAAGACTTATTCTGCTGAAGTATAATAGTGATTAGTTTGTTTCTGCGGAAGTGTTTATTCCGTGTTTAGTTTATTTAGTGTGGATATACATGAGCTTTATTAGGAAGTGATTGTGTATATCTTTATTAGTTTTATGATTATACGTTTCTTGGAAAACGGTTTAGCGATATTGTTTAGGGTTCCTTATCTATAAAAGGAACACATTAGAAAGAGTTATGTACCGATTGGAAAAACTCAGTTTTAGTTAATATAAAGATCCATAGAGGATCAAGAAGTTCTTAGTTATTTGTTACTTGTGTTTATATTCCGCTGATAAACATTAGTAGTAGAGATTGTCTTTTATTGTGCTTGTGATTACATAGGCATACATAACGATCCACGAGCTCAAGATCTTTCAAGGTCTTTGTTTGTTTCAACAAGTGGTATCAGAGCCTCGTGAGAGTCTCTACGATACTAAGGACAAGCTTTTTCTAAACACCCATACAACCATAACAAAAACATCATGCCTGGTTCAGATGCTGATACTGAACTCACCAACAACCAAAACTCCACCCATCTGCAGCAACTAAGTCTATCTAATAGCAATGCTAAGTTTCCTTACCTTAAAAGGGAGGAATATGATCTTTGGGCTATGAAGATGCAAAACTGGATCTCCAACATTGATTGGAATCTATGGCAGGTAATTTTGAAGGGGAACAGTTTGAAGAGGACTACCACGGATGCTGCTGGTAATATGATGAATGTTCCTCCCAAAACTGCTGAAGAGTTGCTGGCAGTTCAGAGAGAAACAAAGGTCAGAACTATTCTTCTGCAAGCTATTCCTGAGGATCACTTGAGTGATTTTCACTTCATGCAAGATGCCAAGGATATATGGTTAGCTATTAAGGCGAAGTTCGGTGGGAATGAGGAGTCTAGAAGACTGAAGAAGTCCATGCTAAGACAACAGTTTCAGGACTTTCAGATCTCTGAAGAGGAAGGAATTCACAAGGGCTATGATAAGTTTCACAAGATCTTAAGTCAGTTGAATCAGCTACAGGCAAAGCCGGATAATGATGACTGTAACTCTAAGTTTCTGAGGTCATTACCTCCATCCTGGCTACATGTAAGCATAGCTTTAAAAGCTAAAGGTGGTTTGGACATGATGACTTTTGATGAGCTGTATAACAAACTTAAAGCTCTTGAACATGATGTTAGAAGCCCTTTTCGATCATCTTCTACTGCTAATCATACTGCATTTGTTGGAGCCTCTACTCCAAAGTCTAGCTATGGTCCAAGCCCATATCCATCGTCATCTAATGCTGCTCCTTCATCAAGCTCTCTTCCTAGATCCAGTGGTATTATGGAAGATGTTCTTGGATCTTTCTTTGCTGATTATGATCCTCAGCAGGATCTAGCCTATGAAGATTTTGATCAAGTGGACCCACTTGAGTTTGAAGAGATGAAGCTGAGGTGGCAAGTGGCCATGCTTTCCATGGATATCAAGACCTTTGAGCGCAAAGCTGGCAGAAGGTTTGGATTCAAAGGTCGCGATCCAGCAAGGTTTGATAAAAGGAAGGTTAAATGCTTCACATGCCAACAGATAGGTCACTTTTCTAGAGAATGCAAAGACAGGAAAGCTGGTGATGAGACAAGATATTCTACTTATCAGCAGTATCAGAAGGATGCAGGAACTTCAAAGGGATCAACTGCATTGGTCACTCTTGATAGCAATGTGGACTGGAAGCAACATGAGGAGTCTGATAATGATGGTCCTGATAATGTTGGGTTGATTGCAAGCTGTACTTCAGAGGATAGGCATGAACAGATTGCCTTGATGGGCATCTCTCAGGTACAAAACTGTGTGTTTGGTTGTAGTGAGCGTTATAATGAACTCAAACAAGCTTATGATATTATGGAACCTAAATATAATGAATGCTATGTGGAAGTAGAAGCTTATAAACAAGCTTTAAAAACACTAGAAAGACAAAAGGTTTGGTTTCAGGAAATAGCTTATGATGAGAAAATAGGTGTTTTAGAAAGAGATCTCGAATGTGCTACAAATGAATTAAAATGGTCTGAGAAGTTAAGAGCATATGTAGAGTCAGAAAATCTAGAGCTTAAGGAGAAACTTAAGGAGGAAATTGCTAGGAATAATGATTGGATGATGAATGGTAATAAATTGGCTAGTCTCATTTATAGCAGTCAAGCTCCCAATTCTACAGTGGCTTTAGGTTTTAAGAAATATGTAGGCTTAGAAGCTAGGGATGACACACGTAAATCTACACCAGCAGGCCTAGCTAATTTTGTGAAAGAAGGTGACCTACATGTTGTACGTGGACCAATTAGAGGTGAGCACATGCCCATTGACCTTTCCACTCTTAATGACTTTGATGGATCACACCATCTGTATGGCAAAAAGTCAAGAGACTTGCCAGACCCTAATACTTCTACTAATGACTTTGTCTCTTGTGTTAACAGTGACAAGTCCTCCAAGCAAGGGTCTACAGAGTGTGATTCAAATGACAAGTCTGACCTTCCCAAGTCTGACCTTCCCAAGTCTTCACCCCTGCCTGCACCCAAGACTACCAATAAGCATGACAGAGTTGCTGCCAAGGAATGCACTTCCAAGACAGTTGCCTCTGAAGACTTGCTTTTTAATTCTTTGCATAATAATACTGTTAAAAACAATTCTTTTCATGGTTTTGGTTTGAATACTTCTGCTTGTAAGAATACTTCTTTTGGTTTGAATAAATCTTCTCTTCAGAAGAAATGTTTTGTGTGTGGAAGTAAATCTCATTTAATTAAGGATTGTGATTATCATGAGCAAAGAATGAGTAGGTGTGGTGATTCTAGGCATACTAGACCAATGTGGACCAATGTTAATGATATACCACCTTATGTTCCACAAGCTACTAATTATAATACTTCTTTTCCTTGGAGAAGATCTATTGGAAAACCATATGTTCAACCAACCAGTGAATACTTTAAAAATGGTTTTTGGCCTAGATATGTTAACCCTATGACTGATGGGAGAGGATACTGGGATACTGCTGTCAAGACCTCAGCAGGTTGTTCTTGGAATAAACAGAGACCTAAGTTTCATTGGAAACCCAAGAACAATAGTGGATCTTATACTTCTAATTGGCACAACTCATATGATCCACAAGGCAGGTTCAAGTCAGCAATGACTTGAGCCTCCATAGTGTACTAATTCTCTGTATATTTTTTGTTGTTGTAGGATCATCCCCTTAAGCATAAAGATGTTGGAATTGTTGACAGTGGTTGTTCTAGAAGTATGTCAGGAAACAGGGACATGATGCATAACTTTATACCCATTGAAGGTGGAGGCAATGTAATCTTTGGAGGAAGTGATGGACGAATTACAGGAAAAGGGACCATCAAAACACCTCAGCTGGACTTTGAGAATGTTTACTATGTCAAGGAACTTCAACACTTCAATTTGTTTTCAGTTTCACAAATATGTGACACTAAGAACAAAGTACTCTTCACAGAGGATGAATGTCTTGTGCTGTCTAAAGACTTCAAACTCCCAGAAGAAACTTCAATTCTGCTGAAGGTTCCTCGTAGTCACAATCTGTATACATTCAACTTAACTAATGTCAAACCAGCAGGTGACTTAACATGTTTGGTGGCTAAAGCATCTGTGGATGAGTCCACCAAATGGCACAGAAGGATGGCCCATGTCAATTTCAAGACCATCAACCAGCTCTCTAAGCTGGGCCTTGTTCAAGGTCTTCCTGCCAAAGTATTCACCAATGATCATAACTGTGTTGCATGCAACAAAGGAAAGCAGCACAGAGCCTCATATAAAGGAGTTCCTGTTACAGCAGTAACCATTATTTCTGAACCTCTTCAGCTGCTTCATATGGATCTGTTTGGTCCAACTAAAGTGAGAAGCATTGATCATAAATATTTTTGTCTGGTGATCACTGATGGTTTAGCAAATTTTGTTGGGTATTCTTTCTAAGGACCAAAGATGAAACATCTGAAATATTGAAAGATTTCATTACCCTTATTGAGAATCAGTTGAACAAAAAGGTGAAAGGAATTAGGTGTGATAATGGTACAGAGTTCAAAAATGCCATTCTGATAGAACTCTGCAGGATTAAGGGAATCAAAAGGGACTATAGCACTCCAAGAACCCCTCAACAAAATGGGGTGGCAGAAAGAAAAAATAGAACCTTAATAGAGGCTGCAAGATCAATGCTAGCAGACTCTAAACTTCCTACCATGTTTTGGACTGAGGCGGTTGGTACAGCATGTTATGTACTCAATAGAGTGTCCATTACTAGACCACACCTTAAAACACCATATGAACTTCTGTTTGGAAAAGTTCCTGTTATTCATTACCTTAAACCGTTTGGCTGCCAAGTGACAATTTTGAATACCAGTGATCCCTTGGGGAAATTTGATGAGAAAGC
>BPTQ01000004.1:105407107-105528323 GCA_019973895.1 Chrysanthemum seticuspe
TCGATTGTTTCCTTTTACACAAGGAAGTTTAAATCAGGAGTAACATCGTTTATTGAATCCTCAGTTTTGTGAATACCCTACTTTTCGAACCCAAACACATCTTTATAAGTTATAATAGACATTCTTGGATCCCATGTAGTTTTTGAATGGGAAAAAAGATCAATATAAAAGATGGTATAATAGTTTCTATATGAATCTCTTTAATATTCAGTTTGGGAACCTATTCGTTTGTTATGGTGTAGGGTAAACACAACTTTTGACTAGGGTAGGAGGTCTGAATAACGAGTATGTGACATCGTTGCATACTTGGTTCTTGGAGGTGTATCCTGTTTCGAATAAAAAGTTGGTGTATAGCCAGGAGCATGAAACTATAGGTTAGCGTGATTCGGGAAGTTCATGGAATTTATCATTCTGATTCTACGATGGTACTTGAAGGGCTTAGTGCGATTGGATATCAAAGTACGAGGACCGATATGTGGTTGAAAAATAAGCTTTGTCCTATGTGGAGGTTCTTGGTTCA
This sequence comes from Chrysanthemum seticuspe, assembly GCA_019973895.1. Taxonomy (NCBI): domain Eukaryota; kingdom Viridiplantae; phylum Streptophyta; class Magnoliopsida; order Asterales; family Asteraceae; genus Chrysanthemum; species Chrysanthemum seticuspe. The sequence goes on from BPTQ01000004.1 coordinate 105,407,628, forward strand.
TACGTTGCTACAGTGTATGAGCAATAAGTCTGGAGGATGGGATCAGTTTTCAACACAAATGGGATGTGGTATTGTTTGCTTATCCAAGGGTTTGACTTATAATTTCTCTAAGTATATCTTTGATAATATGGTAGAAAATATAACTAGAAAAAAGGGTAAGTTTTTGATGTACCCTAGGTTCTTACAGATAATATTGAATATTTCTACACAAACCCAAGCTTTTCATCCCATAAGTGTTTTGACTCCTAAGTTATTTGCTACAATGAGGACTAAATTTGAAGGAACACATTTTCCTTTGTTAGCTGCCATGTTACCTCAGGAGAATGAGACTGCTAATGAGCTTAATGTTGTTTTACCTTTTTCCATTCCTACTGATGAAAATCTTTCAGTAGATGGTGATGAGGGTCCTTCTGTTGTTGCTGAGGCATTTATACCTTCATCTAGATCATGTCCTAGTCCTGCAATTATACAAGTTCCTATTGATGAAGTCCAAGTTACTATTGATGAAGTTCAGGATCAAATTGATGAAGTTCAGGTTGATACTGATAGATTGCCTACACCAAGTCCTGTTAGGACTCCATTTGGTGAAGGATGCTCTAATGTTGATCAGGTTAATGTTGCTCCTGAACAGTCTACTGAAGTTCCAATTTCAACTGAGCAATCACCTGATGCTGATGAGGATCCTATTACACTTACCTCATTATATGATCTGATGAACAAGCTTACAGGTGAGGTGACTGATCTTAAGAAAGAACTTGCAGAAACCAAGTCTATTCTGGGTAATAAGATTGTGGAATTGGAGACTAAAGTTGAGCACTTGGAGGAATTACTAAGTCAGAAAGGTAACAAGAGTAGTTTAATTTCTTCTGAGAAGGAGGATGAAGAGAATCTTCATGAATCTCTTGAGATATTGGCTGATGTGGCACTTACATCTGATGTTTCTTCTCCTATTGCTAAATCTTCATGTAGAAAGGAGTCTAGCAAGGAACCTATTCTATATACTAGCAAAAGAAGAAGACAATCTTTGGATAAGGTATCTGCTGACACTTCAAAGGAGCTAAATATGGAGGATGCATCTACTGATGGTTTCATGAAAGAGGTTACTACTGATGGTCTAACTTCATCTATACCAGAACATTCAAATATTTCACCTTCAGCAGATGATGAAGAGGTTTTTATTGCTGGGAGAATGTATAAGTTAAATGCTTCATCTGAAGTTTTCTCTACACCTGTTGAGGAAGTGTCTCAACCTATCTCCTCTGATGTGGGTTTGATTGTTTCTTCTGAAGCTCACATTGGTTCTGCTGAAACTGGTTCTGCTGAGACATCTTCTGAGAAAGGACAGGTCTCTGTGATTAATGATCTACTGGATTCAGGAATAGTGACTGAAGAACAAAATCAAGCTCAGGCTAGATTGTTTGCTGATTATGAGAATATGCAGAAGAGTCGTATTGTGGCTAAATTTCTTCAAGATCAGTATGCTTCTGATTTGTCTCCTAAAAGGAAATTAGAGCTTGATGCATTCTTTCCTACGATTACTGATGATCAATGGGATGGTTATATTTCTCAAGGTGCTTCTGATCCTAATCTTGCAAAACTTATCTTAGGAGAATCTTTTAATGATGATAATTTTGTGGATAAAATGGTGGCACTTGGTAATCAAAGGAAGAAAGAATCTGCTGCACAGAGAAGAGCTCTTATTGATCAAAGAAATAAAGCCAAAAGAGAAAAACCTATGACTGTTGCTCAGAAGAGGAATTATATGAGGAGAGTTGTGAAGAATGCTGCTATGTATAATTCTGGTATGACAATGAAGCAAATCATGGCTTTGTCTGATGATGCTTTGATTAGACAGTATCATATGGTTATGAAGTTTTCTTCTTCTGGTTCTACTTCTTCTTCAATGACTGATGTTCCTACAGCCAAGAGACAGAAAACAGTTGAAATTGTGGATAATTTTGATACTGTTTTGCCTTTGGTGGTATCTCCAGTTGTTTCTTCTGATACAACTTCTGATGCTACTCCTTCTTCTGATATGGTTGTTTCTTCTGATATGGTTGTTTCTGCTGAATCTTCTTTGGTTTCTTCTGAAATGTTGTCAAATGTGGAGCTAAGTGATTCTCTGATTCAGGAAACTGATCTAAAGCTTGTTACTGATAACATTGCTGGTATGGGAAAGCAGAGTTTGGTTACAAGAAGTTCTGATAGATTGGCTAAGAAACATGTTTCAAGGAATACTCATTTAGATCTTAAGGCTGATGAATCTACATTTATTGAAGTTGGATCTATTGAAGCTTTTCCTGAAGGTACTCATGTGGTATTGGTTAATTGGACAGCTGGAAAGCTTAACACTGTTTATAGGCTGGATAATACTGTTCTTGAGTTCAACTTCTTAAAGGATATTCTTCATTTGGTCAATAGACATGATTTGAAGATGCTGTATGAACATGTCATTCAGTATTATAAGTTTCATTCAGCAACTGGTTCTGGTTTATATTTGTTGGGTGATCTTCAGGTTATGTTTGATTCTGATTCTCCAAATGGTAAAGGGTATTCTATTTGGAAGAATTCTCATAAATGGGAGATTGAGAGTTGGAGATTTTATCCTCTGCCTTGTGTTCATGTAGTTCAGACTACATGTGGGATGATTTTGTGTATGCTATCAGATAAGCTTTATCCTTTATCTGATACTTTTATGGAAAGGTTGCTGAGACACAAGTTGGAAGTGCCTCCTAATCCGGTTGGCAATGATGACCTTCATGCTACTCAATGTGTTGGTTTGATTAAGAATCAACTTCTATCACATAAAGGTTCATCTTGATTGTAATATTTTGTAATATTTGTTTTCTTTCTTTATTTTCTTAGTTAAAAAAAAAAAAAAAAAAAAAAAAAAAAAAAAAAAATGGTTTTATCTAACTTTTATTGCAGGTTGTTTGTATATTTTTCTTGGTTGTTGACTCACCTGATATACTTTGTGTATGTCAAAGAGTTAGCTAGTCCAAAGGGTACAGCTTTGGTAAAGACACATCAAATCTGTTGATAGCTGTAATGGTTTGCTAAAAATCATAGGGTATGCAACCACCTTTGCTTTATTGCTGAGTGTTGTATGGTTTTCAATTCACCATGGTTTATTCCTATTTGGAATCCAAGAATTGGCTAGCCCACATGTATATGGCTTGTGGTAAAGGCAGTGGCATTCCATATTTGGTTCTCAATTCACCAATTCTAAGAATTGACTAGTCCTGAGCAAACGGCTACAGGTAAAGACATTTCAAATCCGTTTATATGGTTGCTGGTTTGCCAATAAATCAAATGGTTATCAGTGTACCATAGTTTACGAACTTAAACATATGGCTACTCCAGTAGTGATGGCTATTGGTAAAGAGACATCAAATCCATTTCTTTTCAATGATTCACCTCTCACAGGAGTTAACACACCTGTATGTGATGAGAATAGTATGAAACTAATCTGTTTTGATGTACCTCTTGTCCTGTGTTGCTGCAAAGATATGGAGTTTCAGAGTTTATTCATCATAGAGATGTTATTTGGATTCTTTGTTGCTGTTGTTCGTATACAATCCTCTGGTGCTGTCAGATCTATCAAGAAACTGGAACTTAACAAGTCAAATTCCAGTTTAGGGGAGGATTGTTGGGAATTATGTGAAGTCTGGATTATGCTGATATTAATGCCGAAGTGTTTCTACTGAAGTGAAGTGGATTCTGCCGAAGACATAATCTGCTGTTGTATAATAGTTATTAGTTTGTTTCTACGGAAGTGTTTATTCCGTGTTTAGTTTATTTAGTGTGGATATACATGAGCTTTATTAGGAAGTGATTGTGTATATCTTTATTAGTTTTATGATTATACGTTTCTTGGAAAATGGTTTAGCGATATTGTTTAGGGTTCCTTATCTATAAAAGGAACACATTAGAAAGAGTTATGTACCGATTGGAAAAACTCAGTTTTAGTTAATATAAAGATCCATAGAGGATCAAGAAGTTCTTAGTTATTTGTTACTTGTGTTTATATTCCGCTGATAAACATTAGTAGTAGAGATTGTCTTTTATTGTGCTTGTGATTACATAGGCATACATAACGATCCACGAGATCAAGATCTATCAAGGTCTTTGTTTGTTTCAACAGTTGATTACTGATTTTGCAAAACGAGAAGATTCTCTTCTTGATGAGATTCTGGACAAAAATGAAATGATCAAAAAATTGGACAATTTACTTCTTACAACGGGTCATTCCGCTAAGACAAACAAGATGCTTTCTAATCAAGTAAATCCGATTTTTCATACTACTCAAAAAATGGCTCTTGGTAACTCACCTCCTTCGTTCCTCAAGAAAGCTCAGAAAGAACGGAATGTGTTGAACAATGGAAAACCTTTGCATGAACCTATAATTGTGCATGATTCGCTTGAAACGTTGGAACTATCTGAGGAGAGTAGATCAAAAATGAAACAAAAACATCCGGAAATAAAACCTATTGATTATAACAAATGGAACAAAATTAATGGTATTTCGTTTGTCTCTCATAAAGAACAATCAACGTTTTCCACCACACCAAGTGTTTCAAACAAAGTGTCAACATCTGTTTCAAAATCAGTTTCAACACCAGTAGTTGTCTCAAAATCTTTTTCGAAAATCGAACAAATGTCTTCAAACAATCCTTTTAACACAAGTGATGCAAGAAGCATTTTAGACGATATTAAAATTAGAATTGGGAGACTTCAAGAGACTGTTAAAACTAAAACTCATATTACAACCAACATCTGGTTTAATAGTTTTGATATTGAACAGAAAAAGTTTTTTGAAACTGAAATTGCCCCTCAGCTGAATAACATCAACACAAGGGTAAATTATTTTGAACAAACCTTTTTGAAAGAAACAGTTGACTTTGTCAAGGACCATAAATCCCTGGTAAAGCAAGCTAATAAAAGTGTTGAACACATCAAAGTTTTGGAAAAGTTTAATGACTCTCTCTCCGAAGATGTTCTGACTACTGATATTATGTCCATCATTTTGCAAACATATTCTGTTGAAGATCATGAAAGACTCCAGGATGAGACCTCCGAAATTGTTTCAAAATATGAAAAAGCTCTTATGAAACTTGAAAAAGAAAATATCTCATATTTTAAACAACTTGATCGAAAAACTGAGGAATGCAAGTATGACAAATTGTCGTATGAGCGTGCCTACAATGACATGAAAGCTAAAAATGATCTTTTGAGGGCTCAGCTGGAAAGTCAAAAAGGAAAGGCAGTGGAAACTGTGATTACAAAACCATTGACTGCGGAGAAAGCAAATGCTCTCAAACCGGTTTCAAAACCAAAAATGTCTGTTTCTTTGCCTCCTCCAAAAGTCAATGAGAAATATGTTTCATCAAAACCAGTCACTCCACCTGCCCTACCTAAACAAAATGTTGATAAAGGGAAAGCGGTTATTGAGAATCCTAAAGTTTTAGCACCTGGCCTTTTTAAGATGAGTACCACTAATGCGTCTGCCTCCACATCTAAAGAGACTAGGATAGCTGAAACCACCTCCCTTCATAAAAATGTGAATCCTAATGCGTGTGCCTCACCTTCTACAGGACTAGAAAGCACCTCTAGGAGCAGCAGACTAAAGCCTAAGAGCAATACAAGGAACAATAGAGTCTCGACTGCCTCTAGGAGTAGTAGCTTGAATAAAGAGAAGAAAGTAGAAGAACACCCTAGGCATTTACAGCTTTTGAATAAGAAAGACATTTCATCTGAATGTACTGAACCTATGAAACTTGCTAAGTCTAATGAATGTGTTGCATCTCTTTGTTTAACTTGCAAGAAATCTTTAAATGTTCAAGATGATTGTGTTTCTAAGAATGTGAATGATAAGCCTGTTAAGAAGAACGTCCCAAAAAGTAATTACGCTAAACGAGTAGGAAGACTAGTTGCAAAACTTAGGCTTTACACTACTGACAAGAACCAACGTGTATACTTTAGGGATGATATTTGGAAACCCACAGGTAGAACTATCACACTCAAGAACGGAACAATGAGTGATAAACCAGAATCCCCTGTAGAAAACCTCTCTGAGTGTGATAAGGATTTTACCTCTAACCCAAAGGAACCAAAATCAAAACGGTTTCCACAATATTCTTTTTCTGTAACTGGCAGGTTATCGAAATTTGTCTTTGGATCGTCGACTCGGGTTGCTCCAAGCACATGACCGGGAATCTGAAGCTGCTGATCAATTTCGTCTGGAAATTCATGGGAACCGTACGTTTCGGAAATGATCATGTAGCAGCTATCATGGGTTATGGAGATCTACCTTTTGGAAATTATTTGATCACTCGGGTTTACTATGTCGAAGGGTTAGGACACAATCTGTTTTCATTCGGGCAGTTCTGTGATGCAGATTTAGAGGTTGCTTTTAGGAAAAATGCTTGCTTCGTTAGAAACTTGGATGGCACTGATCTCTTAACTGGGAATCGGGATACAAACTTGTATGCTATCGACATCAATCAAATGGCCTCTTCATCACCAATATGTCTCATGACACGAGCATCTGGAACACAGTCCTGGTTGTGGCACAGAAGGTTATCCCATCTCAATTTCGACACCATCAACAAAATTGCCAAAGACAACATCGTCAACGGACTTCCAAAGTTCAAATACACCAAGGATCACTTATGTCCATCATGCGAACAAGGAAAAAGCAAAAGAGCATCATATAAACCCAAATCCGTACCTAGTTCGGAAGCAAAGTTGCATATGTTGCACATGGACTTATGTGGCCCAATGAGAGTTGAAAGCATTAATGGGAAAAAGTATATTCTAGTTATCGTCGATGATTATTCGAGATATACATGGGTTAAGTTTCTGAGATCAAAAGATGAAGCACCAGGCATCATCATCACCTTTCTGAAGCGAATTCAAGTACTTCTTCAAACTCCAGTAAGGGTTGTAAGAACTGACAACGGCACTGAATTCACGAATCAGGAGTTAAGAACTTATTTTGAAGATGTTGGAATCACTCACCAGACATCAGCTGTTAGAACTCCACAGCAGAATGGGGTAGTTGAAAGAAGAAATAGAACTCTTGTGGAAGCTGCTCGCACAATGCTAATCTATTCTAGTGCACCGTTATTTCTATGGGCTGATGCTGTTGCCACTGCTTGTTTCACTCAGAACCGATCCCTTATCCATCCAAGATTCAATAAAACCCCATATGAGCTTGTGAACAACAGAAAACCAGATATCTCTTACTTACACGTGTTTGGCGCTTTGTGCTATCCTACGAATGACAGAGAAGATCTTGGAAAATTGAAAGCTAAAGGTGATATTGGAATCTTCATTGGATATTCAGATAACTCGAGGGCATTCAGGGTGTATAACAGAAGGCTAAGGAGGATCATGGAGACGATGAATGTGAAGTTTGACGAACTTTCTAAAATGGCTTCTGAGAGACTCGCTCTAGAACCCGCACTAAACCGCCAGACTTCTGGACACATCAGTTCAGGACTCGTACCTCAAAGAGCTCAATCAACTTCGTTTGACAATCCTAAAGAACAAGAATGGGAGAATTTCTTCGAGTTAATGTTCGATGATTACTATGGTGGAACTTCGACAAATGCATCAAACCATCATTCCGCTGCACCCGCTCAAAATCATCCTCCACCACCAACAGAAGATGCATCTACAACGGTCGAAACCAATGCACCAACTCCATCAACATCATCTACATCTACTCAAGTTATTGCACCCGTTCTACCAGCAGTTGATGAGCAAAACCAAAACCAGAACGATGCAACGTTAGATGACGACTTATTTGAAAACCCGTTTGCTACGGAATCAGCTGAATCTTCTTCAAACTTACGAGAACCATCTAACTCGCATACGTATAACCAACGGTATCCATCTACTCTGAAGTGGACAAAAGACCACCCTATTGAACAAGTTATTGGTGAACCTTCAAGGCCAATTCAGACGAGACGCCAACTTGCCACAGATTGCGACTTATGCATTTACCTTTGCTCCATTAGCAATATAGAGCCAAAGAACATTCGCGAGGCAATGGCAGATCCCGCATGGATAGAAGCAATGCAGGAGGAACTTCTTCAATACCGTCTACATGACTCGTGGGAAAAGGTTCCAAGACCCATTGACGTTCGAGTCATTGATCTTAAATGGTTATGGAAGAACAAACGGGATGAAGAAATGACTGTAATTCGCAACAAAGCTCGTCTTGTGGCCAAAGGATACAGACAAGAGGAAGGAATAGACTTTGAAGAGTCATTCGCGCCGGTAGCTAGACTTGAGGCAGTCAGGATATTCTTGGCCTATGCAGCTCACAAAAACATCACGGTTTATCAGATGGACATTAAGACCGCGTTTTTGAATGGAACTCTGAAAGAAGAAGTGTATGTGAGTCAGCCAGAAGGCTTCATAGACATGGAACATCCGGACTACGTCTACAAACTCAAAAAGGCAATCTATGGTTTAAAACAAGCTCCGAGAGCGTGGTATGACGAACTGTCCTCTTTCCTGATTCAAAACAATTTCACCAAAGGAACAGTTGATCCTACCTTGTTTACACAAAAATGCAAAAACGACATTTTGATTGTTCAGATTTATGTGGACGACATCATCTTTGGGTCCACTAATCCGAATCTTTCAAAACATTTTGAAAATCTCATGAAAAGCAAATTTGAAATGTCCATGATGGGGGAACTAAAATTCTTTCTTGGTTTACAAATACATCAGTCCCCTCGTGGAATTTTTATAAATCAAGCTAAGTATACAACTGAGATTTTGAAAAATCATGGTATGGATAACTGTGACTCGGTCGGAACACCAATGGTAACTTCACCAAAAATTGGAGCCGATTTGTTTGGGAAACCTATTGATCCGAAGAAATATCGGAGCATGATTGGTTCTCTCATGTATCTCACTGCTAGTCGACCAGATATTCATTTTGCTGTTTGCTTATTAGCACGGTTTCAGGCTAAGCCTACCGAACTGCACCTCAAAAAGGTTAAACGGATCTTTCGGTACCTGAAGACATCCATTCACATGGGACTTTGGTATCCGAAGGAATCCGGATTTGATCTAATTGCCTTTTCAGATGCGGACCACGCAGGTGACCAAGTTACAGCAAAAAGTACATCTGGAGGAGCACAATTTTTGGGTGAAAAGCTAGTCAGCTGGTCTTCAAAGAAACAAGATTGCACTGCACTATCAACCGCTGAAGCTGAGTATGTGTCTCTATCTGCGTGTTGTGCTCAAGTTCTATGGATGAGAACACAACTCACAGATTATGGCTTTACTTTCGATAAAATACCTATGTATTGTGACTCGAAAAGTGCCATAGCCATATCATGCAATCCTGTTCATCACTCAAAGACTAAGCATATCAGAGTCCGCTACCATTTCATCAAAGAGTACGTCGAAAATGGTACTGTTGAACTATTCTTCGTGAAGACTGATTACCAACTCGCCGATCTATTAACTAAAGCCGTTCCAAAAGAAAGGTTTGAGTATTTAGTTCGACGAATTGGAATGCGAAGCCTAACCCCTGAGGAGTTAGAACGTCTTCTCAATTCTTCTGATTGAAAATGTTTTTCCAAAAAGCTTCGCTGTAAATATTTTTGAAAAACAAAATACAAAATTTGAAAAACCAACAAAAGCAAAATATAAAAATATAAAATCTTTCAAAAAAAATACAAAAACAATATAAAATCAAAAAATCCAAAAATATTCTTCTCACGACATGTCTCTTGTATAATCAATATTCTGTACGTATCTAGAAATGTCATTCAACAATGATACGGGCATGTACAGATGCTTGAGCGAGAGTTCTTTAATTGTTTTCTAAAACATGTCGTTTCTCAAAATTTCTTCATAAAATGGCTTTCGTATACATCAGTACGAAACCCGGACCGAAATGATGACTTTTGATTATTTTCAAATCAAAACTCGTGCTTTGATCGAAAAATGAGGTGTACGCTTCAGTGCACTACATTTAAAAATGGTGAGAAATCATCATCATCTTGAGCACCTTTTCAAGATTGTTCAAAAAGATTTTTCAAAATCTTTCAAAATATTTTGTGCTCAAGATAACTCCCTCTAAAACCCTTTAATTGATTATGCTTTATTAAAGGGGGAGTATAAAACAAAAATGTTCCATATTCATGCTTAAATCAAATCCGTTTGTCTCCCCAAAAGATTCTAAAATGTTGTTTAATCCGTTGATATCAAAAATATCACGCTTATGCTATTTTTGAGGGGGAGGAGACGTGATTAAAATGTGATCAAAAATGTTTTATGATCGTGGTTTGAATCTCAAATGAGCTCGACTCAGATGAAACCAATGAATTGACGAGCAATTATGTACCATCTCGAGAAACTTTCTATGGACTTGACCAGGACGGGTAATAATTTCAAGCTAGTTCTCTAGTGATGTAAACGTGTCTCGAATCGGTCTAGTTCATTTAAAGTCGATCAATTCAAAAAGTGCGAACTCTACCCTCTATGTGTAAATTTCTGTCAAAACTTATGAGCACATGTGAAGGGGGAGTGTTTCTGAAAATATAAAACTCACGGAGTGTTTCAAACATGTTTTCTATCATAAACACTCTGAGAGATCTTCAAAGAAAATGGTTTTATGGCAACAATAGGACAGACATGGAGTTATAAGGTGTCTAAGGATAGGAAATTCGTCCTATGATCCGCCAGAGCCGGAGGGATCTACCCAAGGACATCACAAATAGTTAGAATTAGAAGTCCTTAGGAATGATTGAAAAAAGGAGTAATGTGAGAAAGGAGAAAGAAGGGGTTGAAGAATTAAAAAGAAATGTAATGAAAAAGGGTGAAAAGAAATAGCCCTCCATATTCAACCTTAGGGCAGAAACCGGGTTCAATACATATGCTACTGGTTGTCACTAGTTGACACTGGTATTGAAGACAAAGACGTCATGGACCAAGTGACGCACTGCACTAAACCTTCTAGCCACTCAATTCCTCTTAAAGGGATTTGTTTCATTCTCACTGGGAACCCTACATAATCTGTCGACTTTCTTTTAGAGATCGTTGGTATTGAAGAAGGAGACCCTCTCCCTAGTCTCCGCTCAGGAAAACCAAAATGCACTATTGAGTCTAGAGCCACGAGATTCATCAAAAGATCTCATAGGAACACATGACATGACATCGCTTGTTGTTCATCAATAAGGGCACAAGTGATATATTCCAGAGTCCTACGCAGGTCTTAGCAATCTGCCAGAACATTTATGAGAAGTTTCACTTCTGTGATCTTCAGTGATTGAATGGAAACTCCTGCCAGGGTCAACATCAAGCAGCCCTGACAGCAGGTCACTTCGGTAACTCCTCGTGGATTACGCTTAGTGTGTCTCAAACGGTCTACAGTCGTGGGGTGATGCTTCGGTGTACCTCAGCGACTCATCTGAACTGTAGGTGTACTTCGGTATATCGTGTTATCTCACTTGTGGGACTCCAGTTCAGGAACGGCCTCTGTGAGAATTAGAGACGTGTTTTCACACTATGCTGTTAACACCCTCGAAATTCAAACTTGTAAGTGCCGGAATCCGCTTATTACTAACAATGTTTTATGTTTTCTTCTTATGGAAGCTCCGGAGCGGATGGATCGTGCAGACTTGCCACATGCTCATACCAACAACACATGAAAGTTCTCATCATAATCAAAGGAGATGATTCTTCGTCAATGTCAAAGAATCTACAAAGTTTAAAGACTCCAGAACTACATCATTGGTAACCAAAAGAAAAATAGAAGTGTGAGCATGGTGGAGAAAGAAATGGAGAATGACGTGGAGACACCTAACCAACGAAGTTGACAATGGCAAACAACCACATTATCTGATCACAAAGCATGAAGGAACAAAGAATCAAGACTATTCAATATCTACACACAAAGTTCTAGCTCAAGAAAAGTAAAGACCTAATCAAGTGGAGCATCATTTGAATGACCACCCCTTAGGGGGAGATTGTTAGCCTTAATAGTTTTATTAAAAGTGATGGTCATTCACGATTAGGAACTTTGTATCGTGTGTTAGATATCGTGTTAGAATAGTCAACGGGCTCGTGAACTGGGCTAAGCTAATTGGTTAAATGTTAAGGTATGCTAAGCCGTGTATAAGCTTAAGCATCCCAAGCCCATGTCCAACCCACGAAAAGCCCATTGGAAAGCCTTTTAGGTTTCCATGTATTCCACCTATAAATACCCCTCAAATGGTCATTTGAGGGGTGTGCTTGAAAGTGTGTGTGTGTGTGTGTGTTTTTCCTTATTGAATATACAACATCTTGTGTTTATCTTATCATCTCACATACACGAATATAACATCAAGTCACCATCTTTCTCATCTTATTTCTAAGCTTTGTTTGTGTTTGTTTCACGTGGGTATACTTGTATACGTGTTGGGTTTGCTTGGTAAAGTGATAAGGTTGATAAAACTAAGGTCCTACAGAAATTTTTTTTATTTAAATAATATTTTGTCTAAATAAAAATTCTTAAAAATTATTTTAAAAAAATTATTTAAAAAAAAAATATATCTTTTTTTTTAAAATTTATTTTTTAAAAATTTATGTACTTTCTTTAAAAAAATTATTAAAAAAAACTTATTTTTTAAAAATGTATTTACTTAAAAACTTGTTTTTTAAAAAAAAATATTTTTTAAAATGTATTTATTTAAAAAAAAAACTTATTTTTTTAAAAAAATAATTTTAAACTTATTTTTTTTAAATAATGTTTTAAAAAAAAAACATTTTTTTAAATTTTTTTAAATGTAAAAAAAAAAAAAAAAAAAAAAAAAAAAAAAAAAAAAAAAAAAAAAACATTTTTTCAAAAAAATTAATCCATTTCTCTAATTTCTCCATAAAATTAATGGAAATGGGGCTACTTAAATTACACTACTCAACTCTCTCCATTTCCCCACCAATTTCTCCAATTTCTCCGCTTTTCCATTTCTCAGGCTTACCAAACATGAGAATTAAAGCCATTTCCATTTCTCCATCTTCAATTCTCTTAACCAAACACACCCTAAAAGTTTATTTGAACCAACCAGATATGTCCGAGTTAGTAAAAATCTTATAGTTATTATCACAGTTTTAAGTTTGAAAGACAAAAAAAAAAGAAAAAACATACAACAAAGAGCGAAAAGAAAATGAATGCCAAGCCACTTTAGCCATGCAAATCCATTAAGGCGATGCATGATAAAGGCATAATTCTTCAATCCAATCTGAGAAGAAAGCTTAATAATGGTGTTAGTATCAAATTCTGGCAAGATATTTGGATTGGTGATTCTTCCTTAAGTTCTCGTTTTCCTCGGTTGTTTCGTCTTGATACTGATCAAGAATGTTTTGTTAGAGATCGATGGATCAATGGAACATGGGCTTGGTCGTGGTCGAGGTTGATTATAGGAGGTTCTTTGTACTCTCAGCTCCAAGATCTTTCTAACCTTTTGCATAATTCTCGGATATCTGATGATATTCCTGATGTCTGGGAATGGATTATCGGAGGATCCAATTCCTTTTCCGTAAAAGAAACCCGTGTTCATATCGATAATTACATTTTGCCGGATGTTCATATCCCTACTAGATGGATTCGTTATATCCCGAAAAAGGTCAACATTATGATTTGGAGAGCTTTGCGTGATCGCCTTCCCACACGCTGGAATCTGAGCAAGAAAGGTATTGAATTAAACTCTCTCCTATGTCCTGTTTGTAACCAGAGTCCGGAGGTAATAGATCATGTTTTATGGAATTGCCCGTTAGCTTCTGAGATTTGGCATAAAGTCTTTGTGTGGTTGGACCTCTCCTTTCCTGTTATCAATTCGTTTGATGCTAGTTTCGAATGGGTAGAAGATCTTCGAATTAATCCTCACGCGAAGCATATTGTTCGGTCTATTATGGGTGTCACGGCTTGGTCTATCTGGAAGTTTCGCAATGGCTCCATTTTCAGTCTCAAGCGTCCTATTCGGCAAGACATTTTTGATAGTATAGTCGATCTTTGTTATGTTTGGTTCTCAAATAGATACAGTAAGTTGAACATTTCTTGGACTAACTGGATCCAAAATCCATTGTTAGCTCCCTATTTGTAATTCTCTTTCTAGCCTCTTGCTAGTTTTAATAAATTAGCCGTTCAAAAAAAACTTTAGCCATGCAAATCAATGAACCACATAAATACAGAATGATAATGGAGTTATGGCACATATACAAAACAATAGTATTGAAAAACACACAAGTTTGATATTTATTTTGACTATCTAAACATTATTTCGGTTTCGCACATTAAAGATACTTTCATTTAACAAATGAAAATGAGAAATATTCCTAAAGGGCAACAAGTATGGGCATACAATATGCAGGAACGAAGCTTAGAAGAAACTAGGGGTGAGCACATAAATCGAAAATTTGAATCAAAACCGACAAATCAAACCATGTGAAAAACCGATAGGGCAGTTTGATTTTTAGAATAACCAAATGTTTGAGGCGTTTTTGGTTGCATATAAAAACTAAACTGAAAAAACCACCCCACCTCACCTATATTTATTTTCATAAATTCGAATCTACTTAAGTATTTCATCAAAAGATTGAGAAAGTTATTTTACATACCAAACTTTTCTTACATACCAAGGGACTCATCTACATCATCTACCAAAAAAGAAATCAATGACTGAGATTAAAAGTATTTTATTATTTCACATATTTTTTATAATTTAAATATCTCTTAAACCGTTAATCGTTAAGTGAAAATATTTACACCGTTGCGAAGAGCATTTAAATATCTTTCTATAGACGGGCACTTCGATATACTTTCGAAAAAAGAAAAAAAATCGTTTTTTTCGCGTTTTTTCGTCTTTTTTTACGTTACTTGAAATTAGCATAAAAAAATCACATATGACTAAACACTAATTTGAATATCACATGTGATATTAGCGTTAAATCATATATGATATGTGATATCACATGTGATATTACATATCATATATGATATAACACTAATATCATAAGTATATGATATAACACTAATATCACACGTGATATTTATCATATATGATATAACACTAATATCACATGTGATATTCAAATTAGTGTTTAATCATATATGATTTTTAATGCAAATTTCAGTAACGTAAAAAAACGAAAAAACTTAAAAAAAAAAACGTGAAAAGTATGAAAAAAAATTTTTTGTCGAAAGTATATCAAAGTGCCTATCTATAGAAAGATAATTAAATGCTCGTCGCAATGATATTTTTTTTCCGCTTAACGATTAACGGTTTGAAAGTTATTAATATTTGAAAAAAGAGGATGAAATTGTGTTTTTTAAATTGTTGGAATTAATCTCATCTATTAGATCAAATAAAAATGGATGGTGAAGATTGATCCCTTGGTATGTAAATAATATTTTGTCCTCAAATGATCTTAAATCCAAAAGATTTGTATATTTTTTTGGACTTTTGCAAAAATTGTTTTTAAATGTTAAGGCTTGCATTTCATATCTTTATAGATTTTTATATTGTTGTTTCATGTTTTATATTATAGTTTTCGATTGTTAGATGTTAGGTTGAAAGCAGTGGTGGGTGAGTCACTCACCGCCATCTTAGCTTTCTCTCTCATCTCACTTTCACTCACTCACTCTCACCATACATCCGTTTTGGTCACCATCTCTCACATTTCATTCCTACTTTTTTATTTAATAAAATGCTTTATATTTATAAACTAAAAACGTAAATGTGAACGTAAACGTTTCAGAATAAAAAACGTAAACGAACGAGATTAAAAGCGTAAACGTATGAAATTAAAAAAAATTATTTAAAAATTAAAAACATTACATAAATTAAACACACAAACATATAGAATTAAAAACAATACATAGATAAACAAAAAACGTAAACTAAAATTAAACATTACGAGACAAGTGTTCGACCAAATCGGCACGCAGGTTTTGATGAGCTTGTGACGATCTATGTACCTCATAACTTCTCGCAGTTGTTCATCGGATCGTGTGAGGTCGTCTGGTTGGTGTGCTTCTTCCGGGAACCATTTGGGAGATATCGCCTTTTTCTTGTCTTTTCGAACCATATTATATAATATGATGCATGCATACATCATATTCATTATTCCGTCTTTTTTCATCCATCGTGTGGGATTGGCTAGTATAGCCAATTTCTTCTTCATAGCACAAAACGCTCGTTCCACATCTTTCCTTACCGATTCCTGCATTCTCTTATACCTTATTCGTTTATGGTCATCATCAAATGGCTCTGGAATCGTCTTAACGAGTGTTGCCAATTCCATATATATATCCCTTCAACAAGATAATATCCCCATGGATATGTTATGCCGTTAGCCACAAACGAAATCTCTGGTGCTTTTCTTTGTTTAAGATCGTTAAATAAATGGGATTGCTATAGAACGTGATGTCATTGTTGGAGCTAGAAACACCAAAGAAAGCATGCCATATCCATAAATCTTGTGACGCAACAGGTTTCAACAAAATGAATGGATTCAAACCATGATCACGTCTAACATATGCCCCTTTAAATGCGTCGGACAACCAAACCACTCCCAATCTGTACAGTCAAGGCTTCCTAACATCCCCGGAAACCCGTGTAGCTCTTCATGATGCCGATAAAGCATAACAACATCATTCACAGGCGGTTTTCTCAAACACTCTAGTCCAAAAGTTTTCATAACACAATTACAAAAATAATCAAGAGATAGACGAGAAGTTTTCTCACTCATTTGCATATATTCGTCTAAAGCATCAGGAACCGCGCCGTATGCCAATTGACGAATTGCAGCGGTGCACTTCATCAAGGGTGAAATGCCTTCTCTTACGGTACAGTCAACATTATCACTAAAGAACGGACAATGAATAGTTACCTCCCGAACTATCCAGTTGAAAAGAGACCGATTTATTCGGAACTTCTTTCGAAATGTACGTTCATCGTAGAACGGGTTCTCACTAAAATAAGCAGCGACTAAACGGCTATGAGCACCATAACGATCTCGATATACGGAGTTTCTCGTCGGTCGATTTGCTCGTCGTTTATTCCTAATAAAGGTCACCACTCTTCCAATAAATTTAACATTTCGACTTTGGATTTCTTGTTCTTCTTCTGACTCGGTCAACATAAACGTTTTAGAATTCATTTGGATTTCGAGGAATGAAATATATTTGTTGTGAAAGTAATAATATATAGAAGGTGTGTATAAAATGGTTAAATTTTGGTGTATTTATATTTGAAAAATAAGGTGTAGTAACTTATTATTATTATTTTTAATTATTATAATTTTTTAATAGTCTAACTGATACATGTTCTTTGGGTCCTACTTTGTCAGCGTTTCACTAGTGGTGAGCAACTCACCGTACTTGCTCAATTTGGCCTTGACTTTGGTTTGGTGTTTTGGTTGATTCGCGCATGGTTTACTCACCAAAGGGTGAGTTTAGCACCACTCTGTCTAGTCTTATGTTATTATTAATCTCGTCTGAATGATGTTGTTGGAAATATAACTTATATCTTTGTTGAATAACTTGGTAGCTATTATTTTTGATTGACTGAAATCAAAAGGAAATAGTGACGAAATAGGTTAAGAGTATGTTACGACGTTTCATAACTAAGTAGTTTGTTTATTGATAAATCTAAGGTAAACAAAAAAAAAAAACAAAAACCGAACCGATTTAATGAAAAAAAAACCGAAAAACCGAAACCAAACGATTTGCAATTTTTAAAAACTGAGTTTTATGTTCAGAGTTTGGTTAATTTTAATCAAAATCCGTGCAAACCGCCTCATGCTCACTCCCAGAAGAAATCTTAAGCTTGTCAATATATTGACCCAAACAATATGCTATTGAATTAACAAACTAGCCTTTTAATATAACTAATCTCATATGCTTTTTTTTTTTTTTTTTTTTTTTTTTAATTACAAACAATTTTCTTTTCTTGGATGTTCGAAAATAGTTGCCTACTTCTCATTTTAACCGATAAAAGAGACTTTAATATGTAAAGAAGATATTTAATTGGTTAAATAATGTTATGTTCAATTTTAAAACGGAAGGAGTATCACACACACGTGCACGTAGCTCGAAAAACATCCATGTCGTATCATTGGAAGTCTTTCCAACACAAATTCGTTTAGGCATGTTTTTTCATGTCTAGTATTGTTCTCTTTGTTTTCCTGTTTTAAACAAAATGGTAGTTTGCTTTTATGAGCATTCATTCATCTAGCATGTTTATCCCAAAGTAAATAGAAGAAAAAAGTCACACTACATTGCAAAAGATCCGTATCATTTATGTCCATCTAGTTCGATAATCCTACCCCTATTTACAAAATTTAAAGTGTACGCTAACGAAAGGTAAATAACAAGTTTCCTCAAGAAGACTGAAATCATTCACATTACACCAAAACTACACAATTTGTTGTTTTGGTAAGATATTTAAGTGATGGTAAACTTAGAAGCCGTGGTCAAAAAGTGCGAGTAGGTGTATCGTTAGCCTAAACAATGTAGACTTATGTGTGAATCGCGCGTGATCTCATCTTGTGTTGTCTCAGTCAGTGAATCCAAAACCAGAAGATTTTAAGGTAGATACAATACAAATGCTTAATGCATTTTGTTTCAAGTGTTTTCAGAAATTTTAAATTAAGTTGATTAACCTGTCTGGATCGATCATTATTCAAAATACTTTCACTTGAGACCAACGAACACCTAAATGTATCATATTAGCATCGTGTTTTCTAAGATTTAAAAACACACTCATAATAATCAAGAAACTGAAACTCCATTAGTACGCCAAGCGGGACAAGTAAAGCAAACTACGAGCCTTGCTTGCTTACCACCGATCGTAACTTTAGTGTCATATATTTGGAGTAACTAACAAAAAACAAATTAACGATGGTTATCTTTCATGGACCATGCACATATGAATGCCCATTTTCCCTCATGATCCCGACACTTATGAGTTGCCTGAAATGCTTTTTACCTTGATTTTTCAGGTATAGTTATTGTACATTTAATAAATCCAACAACTTTTTAAGAAAAATCTGTATGACAACTTGCAAGACTAAGACTATTCCATCAATATTGGATCTAGTAGTAATAACCATTTGAACAATCTTCTTGAGTTGTTGCACTATTTAGGCTAGTCCCAGTCGCAACCTGGGACGACCTGGGATAACCTGCGCCACGTCAGCTTTCTCTTTCCAGCGACCTGAGACAACCTGGATGCCCCAGTCAAGGACCCGAGGAAAATGGGACAAAACATAGCTTTAATATCGGGCGTAAATGCAACCGATGTTGCATAAATTGGTTCGCCGACCGATGTGACACTCGATCCCCGCATTGGACTAAACCGATGTTAACATCGGTTGACACATCAATTTTTTGTTGCCAAACCGATGTTAAACCCATCCACTGCGACTAGCCTTAGGTAAGATATTTTAGTATATATCACATTCTTACTCTATCTATGAATTTAACATAAGATATTCTAACCACTATGCCACCATGGTCATGGTTCGTTTTCCTGTATTTATTTATTTAACTTGTAGCACAATTTATAGTCATTTACAATAATTCAAAGCCCCACAATAAGTTTCTTTTACTTGTCAACCCACATGTATATGGTTGAGGTTGGCACAACATAAATTTATGCATGATCAACATTAATAAAAAAGGAACAAAAAACTTCATTTGGTGGCCATTTAAAGATTGCAGGTAACCTAAAGTTAGAGATGAATTGACTTAAATTTATGGCAGTAATTTGCAATTTCCCAACAGTTTCACACCTAACCAAATTAAATAGTACTTTCATTATACATTTCCAAAAAAAACAATTAAATCAACAATAATTACCAAATACCAATACCAGTACATCAACTTTCAACTTTTTACATTTTACTACCTCCTCTTATTTTTACTGCCTAACAACAAGCAAAAGTAAAACAAGATCCTAAAAAAGAACCCCCAAGCCACAGTTACCCACAAGCAGTCCCATTTGCTTAGATCAGTGATTCCTTGTTGTTTCAGTATGTCTGCACCGGTCGTCAAGCAAGTCGTGCTCGTGATGTTCACTCCTAAAGTTGTACTCATGCTTTGGAGAAGCTTTATTTTCACGGTGTTATCAATTGCGCCTAAAGGGCTGTTGTCGAAGATTTGAGTCCCTCGAACAAAGCATTTGAGTGGGTCTTGGAATTCATTTTGTAGGACGCCTTCGTACGGGTACTTGACTAATGAGATGTAATGGAACCAAATCCAGTATGCAGGGATTCTATCACGGTTAATGAAGAATCCACTGAATAATAGGAAGTACGCAAGGATCGCGACTACAATAGTGTACCCGAGCATAACATGAGGGACAACACCCGATAAAAATGTGACAAATGAGCTTCCGGCCCAAAACGATGCCAAGATGATGAAATAGTAAAACAGGAAGCCCGAAAAACCACCATCTAGTCCCACGGCCCAAAATGTTATTGCAGCAAATGCGAATGATAGAAAAATAAGAGCCGGGATTGCGACAAGTGAGTGTGAGAGCACATAAGATGACCTTCTATACGCATTGTACGCTGTTTCCCTCATGAAAATATAACGTTCTTGTAGGAAAACAGGTAACGCATCTGCACACGTATAGAAAGTTGTAGACATCGCGAATGCAAAGAATCCTATCCTTTCTTGAACTCCTTTCGGTGAATTATCCAAATTCCAAAACACAGTCGCGAGTATAAAACCCGTAACAACAACAGCACCCAACCGAATCCCAAACAGTTCAGGCATCCTACGTGAATTCATAATCGACCGTCTAGATAAAACCGCCATTTCCATCCACATTGGATTAGCAAAAGTAGGTACCAACGAACTCGGATTTATATCATTAGTAGCCCCTGCACCCGAGACTAATTTCCCTCGTGAAATGCTTGCGCCTATCGCTTCTTTAAGCGATAAGCCGTGTGTTGGTGTTTCATATCCGATACTATTTCGTGACGACCTCTTCAAATTTTGCCAAGACTTGTTAAACTCAACCAAACTTTTGGTTCCTCCAGGTGAACCTTCTAGTTCGCGTATCAAATCTAGCGCGAACTCGGTCCGATTTTCCTTATCCGGGATCGGATGACCAAAATCAGAAAAGTATAAAGGAAGATTCGCGGGTGACCCGCTGTAAACAGTTTGTCCACGAGACAAAAACAACAACCGGTCCAGTAAACCGAGTATACGGTAACTCGGTTGGTGGACCGACATGATCACAATACTTCCGCTTTGCGCGATACGTTGTAAAACCTTTACAACCATATACGCGCTAGTGGAATCAAGCCCCGAAGTAGGCTCATCAAGAAGCAAAATAATGGGATCATGAATGATATCGATACCTATCGAAACACGCCTTCTTTCCCCACCCGAAACACCTCGATGTCCCTCATCGCCTATAACCGTCTTAGCCGCGTTCCTAAGGCCTAACTGATCAATCAAGGCTTGAACTCGCAACTTTTTTTTTGACTTGGACAAAGTACGAGGCAAACGAAACTCAGCAGAAAACATAAGTGTTTCTTCGACAGTTAGCATAGGAAATAAAAGATCATCTTGCATGACATAAGCTGAAATAACTTTTAATAACCTTGATTCGAGTTGTTCACCATTTAACGTAATCATTCCTTTTAAACTTTTCTTATCAATTCGGTTAGCTAAAGCATCGATCAACGTCGATTTCCCCGAGCCACTCGCGCCAAGGACCGCGAGTATCTCCCCATCCCTCGCTTGTCCAGAAATATCATTCAACAACACTTTTTGCCTAGAAAATAATCTCTCGCCACCTACGGCCTCAACGGAAGTCGCGGAAGCATTTTTCTTACCCCCGAACAAAGACATCTTGTTACCAACATTAACACTATATGTTAAGTTACTAAAAGACAAAACAAAAGGCAACGAGCGAGGCTCGTTGCTAGTTTCACTCATCTCCAGCACACGATGTGCTGGAGTGGTAGTATCTTCTGATACATCTTTTCTAGTATCTCCCACGTATTTTAACAGCTCGCCTAGAGTTGGCGACGCTGAGGTCGTTGTCTCTCGGCGGCTGTAAAATGCGGAGCTATCAGAAGAATTATCCCCCATAATCTTGAACATAGGTGAAGTGCCAAGAATGAAGGAAAGAAGTTGGTTAGTTGTGAGGAAGGTGACAAGTTATGGGAGGTGTGAGGAAGTTGAAAGAATGAGGTGAATATATTTATAGGTGTTGTGTCTTGTGTGTTACTATAAGAATTTGTGTTCATATTTCTTTCTTGTAGAAATGCATGGGGGATGACGAGTGAGACAACATTTTGGTGTTCCTCATTTTGTTAAATATGATTTTCATTTACCAACATACATTGTTGTACCATTTTTTTAGTCACGTTATTATTAAATTTTATCAATCATGGTTATATCATCATATCAATTGAAACAAATAAGTAAATAAACACTTTTATGAATGCCGAAATAATGTGACCCTTGGTAATGCGTTTCGCTAATTAAATCGAGGATGATCATATAGATAGGAATAATTAAAACACACAAATAATGTGATTGTAATGATGTCCTTTTTTGCGATGAATACGGATCATACCATATATTGAAAAAATAGGTATAAAAAAATAATGTGATTGTAAATTGTAATACAGAGTAATGTTTTTTTTGGCATATACGGGTCATATAAAAGGCATAAAAACAAGAGACACTTTATTTTGCTTACTTAAAAATTCATGCTTACCAAGGGATAAATCCCCACCATCCATTTAGTATAATCTAATGGTGAGGATTAATCTAAGATTTAATAATTAAACCTAAGTCCATGTTTTTTTTATTGTCTTTTTGTCTTTCTTTTTTATTAACTTTTTTTTTTTTTTTTCTTTTTCTTTGTCTTTTTTTTTTTTTTTTTTTTTTTTTTTTTTTTAATTTTCCGTTTTTTTATGAATTAACGTTGCTTTTTTTTTTTTTTTTTTTTTTTTTTTTTTTAATTTGCGTTATTCACGTTTATTTTTTTCGCGTTTTTTTTTCGCTTTCATACGTTTTCGTCCGTTTTCATCTGTTTCGTCCGTTTTTCAACGTTTTCGTCCATTTTTTACGTTTTCATCCATCTTCATATGTTTTCGTCTATTTTCTTACCTTTTCGTTCGTTTTCATACGTTTTCTTGTATTTTCGTTCGTTTTCAGACGTTTTCGCCCGTTTTTATACGTTTTCATCCGTTTTCATAGGTTTATATACGTTTTAGTCCGTTTTCATACGTTTTCGTCCGTTTTTAGACGCTTTCGCCCGTTTTCTTACGTTTTGGTCCGTTTTCATACGTTTTCATCCGTTTTCTTAGGTTTTCGTTTGTTTTCATACGTTTTCGTCCATTTTCATACGTTTTCGTTTGTTTTTTTACGTTTTCATGCACTTTCATCCGTTTCTATACGTTTTCTTCGTTTTCAGACATTTTCGTCCACTTCTATACGTTTTCATCGGTTTTCATAGGTTTATATACGTTTTCGTCATTTTTTTACGTTTTCGTCCATTTTTAGACGCTTTCGTCTGTTTTCAGACGTTTTCGTCCGTTTTTTCTAGTTTTTTTTATACGTTTTCGTCTATTTTCATACGTTTTCATACTTATTATTAAACTCTATTATATTACATATCTAATATCAATTGTGATATTTTATAAAAAAAAGTTAATGTCTAATATCACTTGTAATATTTCATAAACAAACAAGCATGTTTTTTTAACCTTTAATATCACCTGAGATATTTCATTGCTCTGTATAGTTTTATATATTATCACCTATGTGTTTTCTAATATTTTTATAATTTTCAGTTACATGATAGTTTTTGTACCTTTCATCGCAATTGACAAGCGTATATTTTTTAGTGCAACCAGTGTTATCTATCACTAGTGATATTATACTCTTAGTAGAAATAAAATGGTTAAAGTCTCTTTAGGTGAATTCTTATTTTGTTCAAAAAATGCTAATTTAATGCAACACTTGTTTGAATTTGAGAATATTTCAAATCTCTATTTTCATAGTTTGCTTCATTTTTATTCATTTTGATATTTTTAAGTGGCACTTATTATCTCTTGTGATATAACACTGTAAGGAAGATGAAGAATATTACATTCTTCATCATGTATGTGTTATCAATTTTGATACTCAACTATGAATGTGAAATATTACATTCTTACCAAATGTGATAAGAATTTAGTATTTTACCAAGTATATATGAAAGAAATAATAATATACATCACTTATTATATCACTGTGATGATTCTGTTCATTTTTTTATTTGTGTTTTTGAAAATATTTAGGAAGATTTTTGTGTTTTATGATAATATGAAATATTAAAAAAGGTGTCTAACAGAAAACAAGAGATGTTATGATACTTTGGTTAGACTTGTGGTGACATTTTCTTTTTAATAGATACATTGTGCATGTTTCGATAAGTTTTATAGAGGGATTTAAAAATATCTATCATTGAATCAACAAACTAAAGAAGCTATGCTTGAAGAAAGCACAACAAACTTAGCAAGCTCAAAAACCTGTGATATCACACATGATATCACAGGTGATATCACCTCGCTTTTGATATGACATGATATCACAAGTGATATCACAAGTGATATAAACTATGATATCACACATACTACCACCGGTGATATCACACATGATATCACAGGTGATATCACACATGATATCACAGGTGATATCACCTGTGTTATCACACATGATATTACAAGTGATGTGATATCACCTGTGATATCATGTGTCATATCACAGGTGTTTGAGCTTCCTTAGTTTGTTTATAAAGATGTGTGCTTTCTTCAACCATAGCTTCTTTAGTTTGCTGATTCAACTATAGATATTTTCAAATCCCGCGATAAAACCTATCGAAACATGCACAATGTATCCATTAAATAGAAAAATCCACCACAAGTCTAACAAAAGTATCATAACATCTCTTTTTTTCAGTTGAACAACTTTTCTAATATTTCATAATATCATAAAACACAAAAATCTCCCTAAATATTTTCAAAAACACAATCATCACATTCTTAGTTGAGTATCACAACTGATAACACATACATGATGAAGAATGTAATACTTTTCATCTTCCTTACAGTGTTATATCACAAAAGATAAATAAGTGTCACTTACAAATATCAAAATGAAAACGTCTGAAAACGGACAAAAATGTATAAAATTGAATGAAAAACGTATGAAAACGGACAAAAACGTCTGAAAAACTTATATAAACAGACAATAACGTATAAAAACGGATGAAAACGTATGAAAATTGCCGAAAACGTCTAAAAATGGATGAAAACGTAAAAAACGGATGACAACGTATGAAAACGGACGAAAACGTATAAAAACGGATGAAAATACATGAAAACGTAAAAATACAGACGAAAACTTCTAAAAACGGACGAAAATACATGAAAACCTAAAAAAACAAACAAAACGTATGAAAATGGATGAAAATGGCCGAAAATGTATGAAAACGGACGAAAACAGACGAAAACGTAAGAAAGCATAAAAACACGTCTGAAAACGTATGAAAAATGGACGAAAACGAAAGAAAACGGACGAAAACGTATGAAAACTAACGAAAACGTAAGAAAATGGACGAAAACCTAAGAAAACAAACGAAAACGTAAGAAAACAGACGAAAACGTATGAAAACGGACCTAAACGGGCGAAAACGTAAGAAAACATACGAAAACGTATGAAAACAAACGAAAACGAATAAAAACCGACGAATACGTCTTAAAACAGACGAAAATGTCTAAAAACGGAGGAAAACGTATGAAAACGGACAAAAACGTCTAAAAACATACCAAAACGTATATAAACGTATGAAAACGTACGTAAACGTCAGAAAACGTGAAGTTAAAAAAAATAAAAACGTGAATTGAAAAAAAACGTGAAGTTAAAAAAAAATTAAATAAAAACGTGAATTGAAAAAAAAAAAAAAAAAAAAACATGATTTAAAATAATAACGTGAGTTCCACAAATAAAAAAAATAATAATAAAATAAAAAAATAAAAATGTTAATAAATAAGAGAGACAAAAGACAAAGAAAAATGATAAAAAAAACATGGACTTAGGTTTCTATATTAAATCTTAGGTTTATCCCAACCATTAGATCAAACTAGATGGATGGTGGGGATTTGTCCCTTAGTAAGCACCAAAATAAGAGTAAGCATTTGAAAATTCCTCATAAAAACAATAACGTGACTATAAATTGTAATGATGTATGATAGACACGGACCACATGACAACCTTTGGAAAAAAAACATAAAAATAATGTGATTGTAAATTGTAATGATGTATTTTGGCAAACGCCGATCATATGAAATATGATCGAAAAGCCATAGAAACAATGTGATTATAAGTTGTGATAATGTACTTCGATAAATAATAGAAACAAAATATGGTTGTGATTTAAAAAAATGTATGTTGGTAAAAACTAATTATGCATTTCATTACTCTCTCCGTCTCAAACTTATTGTAAAGAGACAAGAACCACAGAGTTTAATAAAAGTGAGATCACTTTAATTTTCAACCACTCAAATAGAATATTCCCCCATTAAATTCTTTAGGTTTTACTTAAAAAGGAAAGTTAACAATTATTTTAAGACATCCCGAAAAAAAAAATATAGATAATAATATTGAGATGAAAGGAGTATTTTAATACTCATATCAACTTGCAAACTTAAATGAACCCAATCATGTCAGTTTGTTAACTTGACATATTAGAGTACTTTAGGCGGTTATACCATTTCATTTTTCATATTAGTGTATCACATTAGTTTTCTTTCTCCTCAACTCCTTCTCACTTTTCACCCCCAATAGTCATCACTCCATCACCTTTCATTAAAATAGCCACTTTTACACAAATATAACTTACACACACTCACAAACCAAATAATTAATAATAAAAACATTAAAAGAAGCCACATTTGCACGTTTTCATATAAGGTGAGAAACCCATCTTCGATGCTTAGTGTGAGCACATCACCCTTCGTCCCCAGCAAGCCTCATACATGCAAAAACAAATATTGATGTTGAGGTATTGGAATCAGGATGTGCATGATGTCATTATTCATTCGAAATGCCACCACGTTTTGCCACGTAATGCCACCTAGGCAATGTTAAGTTTGGGTGCCACGTATGCATGTTAGATTAACATCCAAAAAATGGACACAAGTGAGGTTTGAACCTGCATCTGTTTGATAATCTTTAAACGCCTCAAGTAATCAAACCAACTAGGCTAATGAATCTTTTGGTTACATACTCCAAATTATAATATATATACATGACTGTTTTTGTAATGGTATAAATATTTCATTCTTTTTTGTTCATATTTATCTCCTTAATTATATGTGGATATATTAGGAAAATATATATGTTGATATATTATATGCCTATATTTGGGGCCGGTTAACAATTTGATTATATGCATGATTCAATAAAATTTTATCCTAATCTGTAAAGTATATATAATATATTGTATCGGCATTCCATACATACATATTCAATAATTTTTGAGTCAGTATATACACACAGTTTATTCAAAGATGCAGCCTCAAAGACAATCTAAAAGGCTTACAAGAGTTAAAGATATGAAGAGTAGTGCTTCTGTTTCAAAAAGTATTATTGTGATGTTTTATGTTTGTATTGTTTATGTATTATTGTGATGTTTTGTATTACTGTTTGGCGTTTAAAGTTATCTAATTTTGTAAAACAGATTCACGTACTAATAAGAAAGCTAAAACTATCGATGTTGAGGTATTGGAATCAGCCACATCAGGAAATCAACAAACAAATATTGTAGTTATTTTGTATATGTTGTTTCCTCAATTATTTTTCATTAATATATATATTTATACAACCTGCATGTATTTTTTTTTTTTTTTTTTTTTTTTTTTTTTTTGCAAGAAAGTAACAAACATGTATTGTAGTTATTTTGTATGTGTTGTTGTTTTGTCAATCAATTTTCATTAGTAATGTGTGTTTGTTTATATGGTATTTGTATAACTTATATACCAATTGTTGTTTCAGAAATTGATGCTTTTTCACCAAATCACCCACATGGTATTTTTTTTCTCTATTTAATTGTTTTGTGTTTTGTTTTTTCGTATTTTTGTTTTTTATGTTTTAACATATGTTTTTGTTTCGTTTTTTCTCAGAAGCTGCTAAAACTGGGCATCTGCAAAAACATGTCATGGGTAAAAGTATGATTGAAGGTAACCTGAACAAAAGTGACAAAGGGTTTTCAAAAGTTATTTTGTTGATTATTAATCATTCCAGTGTTATTAAAGAATTTGTTTTGTTTTTGTAATTGTTTGGTAAATTAGTTGAGATGAATATATTTACAGGAGGTTGTTCTGAAAAGGAAAACAATGTAACCAAAACTCCTATATTGGAAAGTGACACACCAGGAAGACAAGGTTCATGTATTATTTTGTAAATTTTTTTTAATTGGATTTGTTTTTTTTTTAATTAATACAAAATGTTTTCATTATTTTTTAAACAACAGCTGATAAAAGTCGCAGTAAGAAAACAATTGGTATGGGTAAAACTGTTTTTGAAAGTAATTCATTAGGAAGGAACTATCAAAGTCGTTCGCGGAATGTGCCAACAGTATGTGAGGGTAATATGTTTTTATTATTGTGTAATTTATATTTTTATTTAAATATTACTTTAGATACTTTTGTATTAATTTGGAATCCTGTATTGTTTGGTTATAAACACTAGATGTTTCAATCAGTAATAAGACGTTACAACAACGTTCTTCATCTTCTGCAACATGTTCAACGGGAAACATTCGATCGACGCTTTTGGGTATGCCAATGGTAGAAAGCGACACACCTGGGAATCAATCTTTAAAATATGGAAAGGAGTTGGAAGGTATTGTCATTTTAATTGTGTTTGTTATGGTAACGGTTTAGCATGTATTATATAATTTTCCACTGCCTAATAATGTGTAGGAAGAAACAGAAACTCAAAAATGAGTTTTGGTAACCAAACACCTTTTTCACGTCCCAAATCAAGTTCTGGGAAAACCAGAAGCACCATTCATGATTCTAATTTCAAGTATCAAGGTAATAGTTATAGAGTGAATAACTCTAATCTAGGGAGATCTGCATTCGGTGAAAGAAACATTCAAAGGAAGAGTTCCAATTTTCAAAATAGTTCACGAGGTATATATATTATTTATTACTATTAATAATAGCAAGGTTTATAAATATATTTACCAAGAAATATATATGTAAATGTTTACAGGAGTAAACATACATAACAAATAACTCTTTTAGAAAATGTTGACCCCATGATTACTAGCATGGTAATAAAAGGGAGATGTATATCTATTTGGCATTCTCACAAGTTGAATGAAGAACATGATCCATACAGTTTAAATTTTGTTTTGCAAGATGCGGAGGTAATTTGAATTTATACGCGCAAAATTTATACAAATTGAAAAGTATTGATCATAGACTCTAACATTTGTAACCGTCTAAACAGTCCAATCGAATCCAAGTCTACAGAAAAAAAGAGTTGATGTTTAAATTTGAATCACTTTTACAAGAGGGCCAATGTTATATCATCTCAAAATTTGGAGTGGCCGAAAATGGTGGTAGATTACCGTTGTTACCACACAGGTACAAAATTTGTTTCTACAAAGGGACCGAAGTGACCAGAGTTGAGCACATAGACGATAATTATGTTGGTTTTATTAATGAGCCATTCACACATATCTTGAATACAGATAATGAGTATCATGAACATGATTGTGTAGGTATGTGTTGGTTGCTTTAAAATTTTGTAATTTTAGATTCAAAAGATGATGTTTTAATCTTCCTTATTTTCGTTACTATTGGCAGACGTTATAGGAACAGTAGTAGCTATTGGAAAAATTGTACCTGTCAATAGCCATGGTGGTCGGAAGATCCGCAGGAGTGTTGTGATTGAAGATGCTCAGTATGTGTTATTCATATTTATTTACACAAAATATTATATTAATGGTGCTGTTACAATTTAAATAAACACATATCTATTTCATTCCACACACTCCACACAGGTCTTTCAGGATTGATTGTACCTTTTGGGATAAATGGGCATTATTGTGGAATGATTACGAAGAGAAATTTGATCAACTTGGACATATAGACTTTCTATTGGTGTTGGGGAAAGTCAAATATTGGAATAGTAAGTTTTTTTATTTGTTTTTTTAATTTAGCGCACTATAGCCGCCATTAAAATAAGTATGTTTTTTCATTCATATGATTTCATTAAACTTACACATAATGCAGATACGCCATCTATACATAACGCTTTATTTGGCACGCATATTTTTATTAACAGGGATCTGCCACAGTTGGTTTCATTCTGGAAAAGGTAACGTGAATAATACAAGTTTATATATAAGTACGTAATTTGTTTAAAGTTAATAAAATTCATACATAATACAGCTACGAAGCGCAAGAGGGATATGACCCTAGGGAATTCAAGATTGAATCCTACGACCAGGTCAGCCATGTAGTTACACCAGTGGAATTCATGCAAGGATGTGTTAAAAGATTGGTAGGCATGATTCGCAGCATTGATCCGGTATGTCTGTAAATTTTACTCTGATTATTGATTTAGGTGTTTCCAACTGAAACGTGCCATTCTTTAAACATCAACAATGTTTATCTAACATTAATAACACAATCAGGATACATGTTGCGTTGTTTACGCGACAGTTCACAACATACAGTATGAGAGTGGTTGGACTTACATTGGTTGCAAAGTATGCAATACAAAAGTAACACCAATAACGGGAAAAGAAAGCTCCAGTTCAAAGAATAAGAATCAGTTATGGCATTGCAGAACCCACGGAGAAACATACGCAGTTGCATCCATGTACGAAATACACTGTGTTGAAATATATTGTTGACGTTGTACGGTGTTTTCAATTATCGTATTTTAAAAACAAAACAACTTAATCATTAATATATATGCAGGTTCAAAATCATTGTTCGAATATTCGATGAAAGTGGCTCCGCACAAGTAATTATTTTGACGAAATGTCCATAGGATGATTGGGTTTTCAGCGTGGGAGATTATGAAAAAACAAGGCATGGATACAGATGAGTATTTTCCAAATGAGCTCAATGCAATAATAGGGAAACCGTATTTGTTCAAAATCAAATACACCGAATTTAACCACAACAATAACATGCATATATATCGAAGTGAGAAAGTCACGAAAAATGCAGAAATAATCAGTCACTTCAAAGATGGTTTTCTAATTGACGAGGTTTAACATATTTTTTGTAAACATAAACTAATGAAAATAGTTATAATTACAATATAATTGTCACTTTTGAAATATTATTTAAAAAATAACATTTGTTTTCTTTCTTGTAGAAATGCATGGGGGATGACGAGTGAGACAACATTTTGGTGTTCCTCATTTTGTTAAATATGATTTTCATTTACCAACATACATTGTTGTACCATTTTTTTAGTCACGTTATTATTTAACTTTATCAATCATGGTTATATCATCATATCAATTGAAATAAATAAGTAAATAAACACTTTTATGAATGCCGAAATAATGTGACCCTATACGGTGTGGTGACCTACATTGCCTAATATAATGCATAGACGTCACTGATTAGCTGAGAAGAGTGTCGAGGTAAATATGACACGTGGCATGCATTGATTGATGGAAACGAGTGCAACAAAGGGATTAAGGAACGGATGCTTTCTTAATTAGGTAAGGATGGTAATCTACAGTTTGGTTTAAATTATCAAGCAAGTTACCTACAAAAACAAAAAGTCAATCTAGTCAAACTAAATATCTACTGACTATATTCAAAGATAAACAAGACATGTTTACATTAGAATAATAATGAAATAAGTAATAGCTGATGATCTTAGTTGTGTGATACGAGTTCTAGAGGCATTTGTCTAAATTTATTTGTTCGTTTAATGAGCTCATAAAACTTTTAAAAAGTTACTACACGCAAGTTTTTTGTTTACTGACTTATCGCACGCGCGTTTTTATTTTTTATTATTTTTTTTACCGGCGAATATTATTAGAAAAACTAACAAGGAGCTAGAAAATTACAAAGTTATAAGATAAGGGTTTTTAAGTCACTCAATCTAACTAAAAGAGACTTTACATCAAAGAATTTAAGTTAGTCTGTTACTAACCTAAATAAACTATAATACTGAGTTGACAAGCTCATAAGATCAAAGAATTTAAGTTATTACTCTTTACGTCTCAAACAATTGTTTACAATTATTTTTTGGATGTCAAAAATTCATTGTCAACTACTAAAAATAGATGAAAAAAGTTCGATCGAGATTACACTATTAGACTTATTTGAGATTATTATTATAAATTTTAAAGAAAATAATCAATAATTTGTTAAGACTAAAACTGTCATTCTGCAAAAAGTAAGAAATATAAATCAGTAACAATTATGTTTTTTTAAATCATATATTTTAATCGGAGAACAATTATTTTAAAACGGACAGAGTGGCTTAAGTCTAATAAGCTTAGTTGCCGAAAAACAACCTTCACCAAACACCCTTCATTGCAAGATACGGAAAAATTACTAGAAAACATATGAATGGCATAAAACATGTCTTAACGAAACGCGAGAATCAAAGACTAGAGGAATTTAAATTTGTTTACCTTTATTTTGATGCTTACCAAGGGACAAATCCCCACTATCTATCTAGATTAATCTAATAGTGGGGATTAACCTAAGATTTAATAGATAAACCTAAGTCCATGTTTTTTTTCTTGTTTTTTTGTCTATCTTTTTTATTCATTTTTTTTTTTTTTTTTTGTCTTTTTTTTTCTTTTTTTTTATTTTTTCTTTTTTTTTTTTAATTTTTAAATTCACGTTATTCACGTTTTTTTTAATTCGCGTTTTTTTCACTTTCATACGTTTTCGTCTGTTTTCATACGTTTTCGACCGTTTTCGCCTGTTTTCATACTTTTTTTTACGGTTTCATACGTTTTCGTCCATTTTCATACATATTCATCCATTTTCTTACGTTTTCGTCCGTTTCATACGTTTTCGCCCGTTTTCTTACGTTTTTGTTCATTATTCATACGTTTTCGTTCATTTTCGTCCGTTTTCATACATTTTCGTCCGTTTTCATACTCGTTTTTACGCTTTCATACGTTTTCATCTGTTTTCATACATATTCTTCCATTTTCTTACGTTTTCGTTCATTTTCGTCCGTTTTTAAATGCTTTCAGACGTTTTCATACGTTTATGAATATCACAAGTGATATTCTGTGATATTCAGATGATCACATGTGATATTCTGTGATATTCAGAATATAACTTGTGATATTCAAAATATCACAAGTGATTTTCAACTAATGTTTTGTAACATCAAAATCACAATTGATATTCAGAATATCACAAAGTGATATCCAGAAAATCACAAGTGATATTCATAATATCACAAAGTGATATCCAGAAAATCACAAGTGATATTCAGAATATCACAAATATATAATTTGAATAGCAACTACATAGTTTGGGAGAAATTGTTAAATCTTATTTGATTTCGGTTTATGTTTCACAAGCTTAATTTGCTTATTCTGAAACTTATAAAAATACGTAAGTTTATATTTATCACGTATAAAGATAAAATGGTCAAATTATGGTTTAGAGTTCATACATATTCGTCCGTTTTCATACGTTTTCGTCGGTTTTTAAATGTTTTTGGCCGTTTTCATATGTCTCTGAATATCACAAGTGGCATTCTGTGATATCACAAGTGATATTTTGAGTATCACAAATAATATTCTGAATATCACAAGTGATATTCTGTGATATCCAGATGATCAACAAGTGATATTCTGTGATTTTCTGAATATTACAAGTGATTTTCAACTAATATTTTGTAACATGAAAATCACAAGTGATTATCAGAATACCACAAAGTGATATCCAGAAAATCACAAGTGATATTCATAATATCACAAAGTGATATTCAGAAAATCACAAGTGATATTCAGAATATCAAAAAGTGATATTCTGAAATCACACGTGATAGTCAGAAACGTATGAAAACGTAAGAAAACGGATGAAAACGTAAGAAAATGGACGAATACGTATGAAAACGGACGAAAACGTATGAAAGCGTAAAAACACGTTTGAAAATGGATGAAAACGTATGAAAAATTGACGAAAACAAAAGAAAACTGATGAAAACGGACGAAAACGTATAAAAACGGACGAAAACATATGAAAATGTATGAAAACGGACAAAACGTATGAAAATGGATGAAAACGTATGAAAATAGACGAAAACGAAGAAAAAAACGCGAATGAAAAAAAAAACGTGAATTAATAAAAAAAATCGAATTTAAAAAATACGAATTAAAAAAAAAACGTGAATTAATTAAAAAAACGTTATTTTAAATAAAAAGGCAAAAAAAATATGTGAATAAAAAAAGAAAGACAAAAAGACAAGAAAAAAAAACATGGACTTAGGTTTATCTTTTAAATCTTAGGTTAATCCTCACCATTAGATCAAACTAGATTGATGGTGAAGATTTGTCCCTTGGTAAGCACGAATTTATGGGTAAGCAAAATAAAATTTAAAAAAGTACTAACGTTCCAAAAACCATCAACAAACATATGTCCAAATGAAAGGAAATCAAAATTGAGTTAACTGAATAGATTTGAATTTATCTGACGACTTTGTGGGCCATTTTCGAGTTTTAAAAGTGATGGGCAAGAATTGAAAACGAAGCCCCTAAGGGTGACCACAATGGGTCGGTCATGTGCCAGGTCGACCAATTGGTTGAGATCGGTCTTTCCACTAGTTCGTTTCTACGACCGAATTCTATGTACACAAAAATCCAAACACACTCCTTTTTTGTTACCGTTTCTTATTTAAACAAGAAAAAAAAAAATCTTTTTTTTAAAAATTTTTGCCACTTTACATCTTATAAATATCAACCTTAAACATACTTCTAAACACACAATTTCAAACACAATTCAACCTCAAACAACTTCTCAACACAAAATTATTATGGTTTGTCGTCTCCCCCATTCTGTTGAAGATATGCAAATGTATGTTAAAAAACAATGCGAAGAAGACGATGAGACTCGAAAAAATGTTATTATAGACGTTATCAAGCTGTTTGATCAGGCAAGGGCAGAAAAGCAACGTACAAGAGAAAAATAAACGATTTGCAATGACAATACGCCTGAACGAAAAACTGTGATCGACAAATTTTTGATGGATGAAGCCCGCAAAGACGACAACATTGCTGACATGTTGTGGGGGTGTGTTCAACAAATACAGAACAACATCAGCACCAAAATCAATTGGAGCTATCGGGAGAACAAAACCGATGGTGTAGGTGCATCAAGTTCGTCTGCTAGATTTGTTGAACAACCTCTGTTAGACGAGGAACGTTTGGCTTACATCGAGGAATTTTCTCGTTATCGGTCTCCTTCGTATGATTTTGCACGCGGGGAGCATTCAGATTAGGATTTATGATTTATGTATTTCGTATCGTTTTTATTTTTAATATATTAATTTTTTATTTAGTATTGTAATGTTTTTATTTTTAATGAATTTTAAATTTGTTGTTAAAAATATTTGAAAAAAAATTTAATTAGGTCATCACTGTGGCAACTAGGTCGTCGTCAGGTCGTCGGAGAGAGAAAGCTGATGTGACAAAATCGACCTAGGTCACCACTGCTACCAGCCTAATGTAAAGGTTAAATAAAAAATGTATTTGTTCCTAAAACATGCACTGTAAATTTACGTAACATGTCACTCCTAAAGCGTTATTGTATAAAGTTGTTAGATCAATATGATTATTTATTATGTATAATTATAATATTTTAATAGTTTTATATATCAACCATAAATTTTTAGGTTTTTAAAGAGTGGGATTTTGGGCGGTCGCCTATTTCGCCCGCCCTCAAATACCTTGACGACTTTAAGTAGCAAGTAAAAGGGCCTTAGTATCATCCAATATATATTATTGTTTCATATATTTATATTTGTGAGCTGAAAATCTGTCTAGAAAGATAAAACGAAAATATTTGAAACTAATATAACTGAATTTATACGCAAAAGCTTAACCAACCCTACAATAAAACTTGTGGAAGCCACCCAAACCATACAAATTTGCTGATATGTGTTATACAAGACTCATTTTATTTTTATTTTAGGGCGAATTGCATATATGTTCTTCCAAAGACTTGAATTACATATATATTTTTCATCTTTAAAAAGAAAATTCCTTAACTAAACCAAAATCAAAAGGCTATTCCACTTTCTAGTTAAAAAAATAAAATTCCCGATATAGATTATACGACTGATCGACCGTCCGTCTCCATTAAATTCTTGACACGTGTCCCTTTTTTAATAATAAAGTACAATTAGTGGAAGATAGGTGTAAACTATCACTAGATTGATTAGGCTTTGTATATTTTTGTGACTAGCGACTTTTGTACTTTATACGACTTCAGTTTTGTCTTTTAAGGTAAAGAGTCGAACCAAATATAATACAAAAGTAAATAACTAATTCAAAATTGTGCGGCTGACAAGCTTATGTTAAATTTTTTGTGCTACAAATATAAAAGTACATATCTTACATTTTTTTTGTTTAATGTTATATTTAATCAATATTGAAACTCGTGTAATTAACCTCGTTTAGTGTGTAATTGTTAGCCTTAATAGTTTTATTAAAAGTGATGGTCATTCACGATTAGGAACTTTGTAACGTGTGTTAGATATCGTGATAGAATAGTCAAAGGGCTCGTGGATTGGGCTAAGCTAATTGGTTAAACGTTAGGGTATGTTAGCCATTTGTATGCTCATATATCCCAAGCCCAATCCAAGTCCAACGAAGCCCATAGGAAAGCCTTTTAGGTTTTCATGTATTCCACCTATAAATACCCCTCAAATGGTCATTTGAGGGGTGTGCTTGAAAGTGTGTGTGTGTGTGTGTATTTTCTCTCTCAAGGAATATACAACTTTATTGTGTTTATCTTTATCCTCTCCACATACACGATTTATACGCGTAACTTGGGTTACGTGTGTTGGGTTTGCTTGGTATAGTAATAAGGTTGATATTTGTAAGGTCCTACAATTGGTATCAATCGCCTAACAATGGTTTAGGAGTGTTTGTGTTTGTTTTGAAGTTTGGTATACGCATAAAGCTCTCGTTAGTCATATTTGAAACGCTTAAAGCTTTAATTTTTGCACTCAAAAATTCAAGATTCTTGTGGTTTAAGGTTTATTTGGTGCTAAAGTTTCAGTTTTTTGCAAAAAGTTTGAAGCTTTACGTGTTTTTCTTCATTTTTAAGCTCGTTTTTGGTTCTTTGGTCATTTCTACTCGTAACTTTTCTAAGCACTTTGGGTGAAAAAGGTCAACATTTTTGGGTTATTCGAGTGTTTTTAAGGATTTCTGTGCAAGAGAAATTGGTTGAATCGCTGAAATTTTTTTACGTGTAGGTCAAAACCCTATTTCTACTCGTAAGAAAGTCAACTACTCATAAGGTTCTACTCATAACTTTTTAGTGCAGATTCTTCGAGCTTAAACGGTGACTCAGTGCTTCCCTCACTTGGATAAGTTTGTGGAACACTTCGACTTTTGGATATCTCTTACACTGTGATAGTGTAAAGGATTTTTGGGCAAAACCCTAATCTTACGCATAAGTTTCGACTTACGCGTAGAATACTTTACGCATAAGCATTTTTCTTACGCCTAAGTTTTCCTTACGCATAAGCTAAATCTTACGCATAACTTTTTCTACTCGTAACTTTAAACCTACGCATAAGATCCTACACCTAAGATCCTACGCATAAGCCTCGTCTACTCGTAACTTCGTGTTTCTACGCCTAAGCTCTTTCTACGCATAAAGTATTTTTGCGGGAAAACTTGAGTAAAATTTAAAATTTTGAGGAGTCTAAACGTTCAATTTTTACGCGAAATTCAAATTTTGGTTTAACTGTGAAAATTTTGGTCAAAAATTCAAATTTTTGGGCCTAAATTCAAATTTTTCGGGTCAAATTTGGCGTCAAAATTGTCATAACTCAAAATTTTCATACGTCCTTAGAATTGATTTTTATAGTGAATTTCAAATTTTGGGCGAAAATTTTTAAGAACCGAGTTTACGAGTACGACTTTCGGAAACACCTCAACTGAGCTTAATCATCATCAACCACAACTCCTTTATCGTTGAATCGATCCTACATCAACTTTATCAGATCGTACCTTCATCAATGGCAACTCAACAAGATATTCATGCAGCCGGTGCCGAAAACCGTCCTCCTATGTTGGAAAAAGGTGGTTATCTTCAATGGACAAGTCGAATGCTTCGTTACATCAAGACAAAATCTAATGGAAAATTGATGATCAAATCCATTCAGGATGGACCCTTCATACCTCGACAAGTCCAAGACCCTGGAAATGCTGATGCAACACCTCCCGTCCCACCATTTCTTCGTCTTCAAAAAGACTCGGAATACTCTGAAGAGGATCAGAAACAAGTCGAAGCAGATGACATGGCAATTCATATTGTCCAACTGGGCTTACCAAGAGACATCTTTGCTGCTGTAGACAGTTGTGAAACTGCTTTCGATATGTGGGAACGTGTTAGACGACTTTGTCATGGAACATAAATTGGTCAACAAGACACGGAGAACAAGTTGCTAACTGCTTGGGAGAAGTTTACATCTACTCTAGGAGAATCCATTGAATCCTACTATGGAAGGTTTTGCACTCTAATGAATGAGCTGATCAGAAACAAGTTGACACCCAGAACTATCGTGAGCAACATCAAGTTCTTGAACAATCTACCAGAAGAATGGGGACGATATGTCACTATTGTCAACCAAACAAAAGACTTACATCAAGTGAACTTTGATCAACTCAACGATTTTCTGAAACAAAATCAAGCTGAAGTGAATGAAGTCAGGCAAGAAAGATTAGCAAAGAATCATGATCCATTGGCACTCATTGCAAAGACTTAAAATCCAGTGAATACACAACAACACGCTTCACCATCTTCCAATAACAACAACTTGCAGCAATACATCCCTCAACAACAAAACTATCCACCTGAACAACATCATTACCAGGAACAAGGAGTCACTGATCTTGAAATGGAACCAGAAGAAGCTTTGTCACAAGCATTTGCATTCTTGGGTAAAGCATTCAGAGGTCGCTATTCCACACCAACTAACAACAACCAAAGGATTTCATCAAACACTCGCAACAGGCAAGTTGCGCAGCCGGGTGTGAATATGGGTCATCAAGGTCAAATGGTTGGAGTTATTGGGAATCAACAGGGATATGCTACTGGATTTCGCATGGGTAATCAGGCGGTTCCGAATCAGGGTAATCAGATGGGTCAGAATGTTGGGAATAGAGCAATGGGTAATCAGAATGGGAATGTTGCAGCTCCAGTCGTTGGGAATTATGGAAATGTGAATCAGGGTAATCAGGTTACGTGTTATAACTGTCAAGGATTGGGTCACATGGCAAGGAATTGTCCAACTAAGCCGAAAAAGAAAGATCTTGCATATCTTCAGAAAGCTATCATGTTGGTACAAAAGGAACAATCTGGACTTCAATTGAGTGCTGAGGAAAATGACTTCATGGCTATTATGGATGATTTGGAAGACCTCGAGGAACTCAATGCAAACTGCATCTTCATGGCAAATCTTCAGGAGACTAAGTACGACACTGACTCTGACGCACCTCCTGTCTATGATGCCAACGCAGTATCTGAGGTACCAATCATTGATCCATGCTATAACAATGTCATATTTGATGTGTTTACTCATAACGAACAGCATTCTGTGACATCAACACCTACTTATGATACATACCTGGACAATCCAAGTTGTAGCAATACTAACTCTAAGACTCCATATGTGGATCCTAGTGGAGACTGTGTGGCACAAAATACTGAGACTGATGAGGAAACACGTGCTTATTTTGAATCATTAATCAACAACTGTGGCATTGAAATTGAGAAAGTTAAAAAGGTCAATCGCGATGTTAAGGCCGCAAATGCCAAATTGACCGCTGAGCTTGAGAGTTACAAGGAGAACTCAAAAGCC
This sequence comes from Chrysanthemum seticuspe, assembly GCA_019973895.1. NCBI lineage: Eukaryota > Viridiplantae > Streptophyta > Magnoliopsida > Asterales > Asteraceae > Chrysanthemum > Chrysanthemum seticuspe. Next base: position 105,447,772 of record BPTQ01000004.1, read on the forward strand.
TTTGAATCTCAGAAAAACAAAGAATCAGAATTAGAAATTGGTTATCGAAATTTGGTTTCTAAAGAACAACTTTTGCAAATCAAGTATAACACACTTGATGTGAATTTGAACTTAAAAATTAAATCTTTAAACAAGGAAATTTCTGATTTAAATAACCAACTTTCTAAACAAAAAGAAATGTTTTCTAATCTTGAAAAAGAGAAGAAGCAGTTGATTACTGATTTTTCAAAACGAGAAGACTCTATTCTTGATGAAATTCTTGATAAAAATGAGAAAATCCAAACTTTGGAAAATTTGCTTCTTAAAACGGGTCATTCTGCTCAAACAATCAAGATGCTTTCTAATAAAGTAAATCCGCCTTTTCATACCACAAATAGAATGGCACTTGGTAACGACCCTTCTTCGTTCCTCAAGAAAGCTCATAAATCTCAGAATGTGTTAAACAATGGAAATGTTTTGCATAAACCCATAATTGTTCGTGATTCTCTTGAAACGTTAGAACTATCTGAGGAGAGTAGATAAAAAATGAAACAAAAGAATCCGGAAATCAAACCTATTGATTATAATAAATGGAACAAACTTAACGGAATTACTTTTGTTAATCAAAAAGATAAGTCAAAGTTTTCCATCACAACAAGTGTTTCAAACAAAGAGTCAACATCTGTTTCAAAATCTGTTTCAAAACCTGTTTCAAAACCTGTTTCAAAACCTGTTTCAAAACCTGTTGTTGTCTCAAATTCTTTTTTGAACATTGAACAAATGTCTTCAAACAATCCTTTTAACACAAGTGATGCGAGAAGTATTTTAGACAATGTGAAAACTAGAATTGTGGATCTTCAAGACACTGTTAAAACTAAAACCACTATTACACCTAACAACTGGTTCTCTAGTTTTGACATCGAACAAAGAAAGTTTTTTGAAACTCAAATTGCCCCTCAGCTGAATGCCATCAGTGCAAGGGTAATTCATTTTGAACAAGCGTTTTTGAAAGAAACAACTGACTTTGTCAAGGACCATAAATCCCTGGTAAAGCAAGCTAATGACTGTGTTGAACAAATAAAAGTTTTGGAAACTTTAAATGACTCTCTCTTCGAAGATGTTCAAGTTACAACAAAAAGTACATCCGGAGGAGCACAATTTTTGGGTGAAAAGTTAGTAAGCTGGTCTTCAAAGAAACAAGATTGCACTGCACTATCAACCGCTGAAGCTGAGTATGTGTCTCTATCTGCGTGTTGTGCTCAAGTTCTATGGATGAGAACACAACTCACAGATTATGGCTTTACTTTCGACAAAATACCTATGTATTGTGACTCGAAAAGTGCCATAGCCATATCATGCAATCCTGTTCATCACTCAAAGACTAAGCATATCAGAGTCCACTATCACTTCATCAAAGAGTACGTCGAAAATGGTACTGTTGAATTATTTTTCGTGAAGACTGATTACCAACTCACCGATCTATTAACTAAAGCCCTTCCAAAAGAAAGGTTTGAGTATTTAGTTCGACGAATTGGAATGCGAAGCCTAACCCCTGAGGAGTTAGAACGTCTTCTCGAATCTTCTTGAAAATGTTTTTCCAAAAAGCTTCGCTGTAAATATTTTTGAAAAACAAAATACAAAATTTGAAAAACCAAAAAGCAAAATATAAAAATATAAAACTTTCAAAAAAAATACAAAAACAATATAAAATCAAAAATCCAAAAATATTCTTCGCACGACATGTCTCTCGTATAATCGATATTCTGTACGTTTCTAGAAATGTCATTCAACAATGATACGGGCATGTACAGATGCTTGAGCGAGAGTTCTTTAATATGTTTTCTAAAACATGTCGTTTCTCAAAATTTCTTAATAATATGGCTTTCGTATACATGAGTACGAAACTCGGACCGAAATGATGACTTTTGATTATATTTCAGATCAAAACTCGTGTTTTTAAAGAAAAATCAAGTGTACGCTTCAGTGCACTACATTTAAAAATGGTGAGAAATCATCATCATCTTGAGCACCTTTTCAAGATTGTTCAAAAAGATTTTCAAAATCGTTCAAAATATTTTGTGCTCAAGATAACTCCCTCTAAAACCCTTTAATTGATTATGCTTTATTAAAGGGGGAGTATAAAACAAAAATGTTCCAAAATTCATGCTTAAATCAAATCCGTTTGTCTCCCCAAAAGATTCTAAAATGTTGTTTAATCCGTTGATATCAAAAATATCACGAATATACTATTTTTGAGGGAGAGAAACGTGATTAAAATGTGATCAAAAAGGTTTAATGATCGTTGTTTGAATCTCAAAAGAGCTCGACTCAGTTGAAACCAATGAATTGACGAGGAATCATGTACCATCTCGAGAAACTTTCTATGACTTGACCAGGACGGGTAATAATTTCAAGCTAGTTCTCTAGTGATGTAAGCGTGTCTCGAATCGGTCTAGTTCATTTAAAGTCAATCAATTCAAAAAAGTGCGAACTCTACCCTCTATGTGCAGATTTCTGTCTAAACTTATAAGCACATGTGAAGGGGGAGTGTTTCTGAAAATATAAAACTCTCAGAGTGTTCCAAACATGTTTTCTATCATAAACATTCTGAGAGATTTTCAAGAAAAATGGTTTTATGGCAACAATAGGACAGTCATGGAGTTATAAGGTGACTAAGGATAGGAAACTCGTCCTATGATCCGCCAGAGCCGGAGGGATCTACCCAAGGACAATACCCATAGTTAGTATTAGAAGTCCTCAGGTATGATTGAAAAAATGAGTAAAGTGAGAAAGGAAAAAGAAGGGGTTGAAGAATAAAAAAGAAATGTAATGAGAAAGGGTGAAAAGAAATAGCCCTCCATATTCAACCTTAGGGCAGAAACCGGGTTCTACTCATATGCTACTGGTTGTCACTAGATGACACTGGTATTGAAGACAAAGACGTCATGGACCCAGTGACGCACTGCACTAAACCTTCTAGCCACTCAATTCCTCTCAAAAGGGATTTGTTTCATTCTCACTGGGAACCCTACATAATCTATCGACTTTCTCTTAGAGATCGTTGGTATTGAAGAAGGAGACCCTCTCCCTAGTCTCCGCTCAGGAAAACCAAAATGCACTATTGAGTCTAGAGCCACGAGATTCATCAAAAGATCTCATAGGAACACTTGACATGACATCGCTTGTTTTTCATCAATAAGGGCACAAGTGATATATTATAGAGTCCTACGCAGATCTTAGCAATCTGCCAGAACATTTATGAGAAGTTTCACATCAGTGATCTTCAGTGATTGAATGGAAACTCCTGCCAGGGTCAACATCAAGCAGCCCTGACAGCATGTCACTTCGGTAACTCCCCGTGGATTACGCTTAGTGTGTCTCAAACGGTCTACAGTCGTGGGGTGATGCTTCGGTGTACCTCAGCGACTCATCTGAACTGTAGATGTACTTCGGTATATCGTGTTATCTCACTTGTGGGACTCCAGTTCAGGAACGGCCCCATGAACTTTAGCATCATTAGAGTTCCTTGAGACCATTCCCAGGCATCCAAAACTCACTCCAAACAGCAGCAAACACCCTGAGAAGACCACAATTAATAAAGAAGAAGATCTCAATTCATCATTCAATTGTTTATCATTCGGTTTGATTATCGTTTTGTCAATGAACAATCGTTTGATTATACTTTGATTATGTTTTCTGAGATTATGGGCTAACACTCTTTGGAGTTAGCTATGACTATTATATTAATGTTATTCCGCTTATTATGATTTGATGTTTAGTTTGGTATAGTCTATGTGTTTATCGTTCAATAAGTACTCGTTTATTTGTTTGAGCATTTTAAGTCTAGGAATTTCCAGGATCAATGAGATATTTAAATGTATAATGAGAGAACACTTAAGTTAGTATTTAGTGCTCTTCGATATAGTGACCGTGTGAGAAGAGTAGATATCGCATGGACCAAGTGGGTATCACAAATAAATCACATAGATTAGTTGACATAACTTAATGCATGCTTGTAATTGAGTAGGTGCATGGACCAAATGGCCTACAAAATTACATGTATAGAGGCTAAATGCATGGACCAAGTGGTCTAGTCTAAGTTAGATAGGAGATGGAGGTATTTCCTGGACCAAAGGGATATTCTCTATACATTATGAAGTCACAAGAACTTTACATTAAAATCATTGTACTAGTAAACGGATAACTAAAATATGTAATAGAAGTAACATGGTTAGTACTTCTTTCTCTTATTAATCACAACACACGTAATTAGATTAGTTAATTTACTTTTATTTGTTTTAGTAGTTATAATTAAATCTAAAACCAAAACCCACTTTAAAATCTGTAAAATTCACTAGGTTAATTCTAAGCATACTATTCATGAGATCGACCTCGTACTTACTCCACTAGCTGCAGTTGATCGGGTACACTGTCCGTGAAAGTGTTTCCTTAGGTATAAGTCCGGCAAAATATAAATGTAAAACTTGAATAAAAAAATACCTAAAACGAAACACACATCAAATACTTTTCATGATATTGTATGCGTACAATAGTCACACTTGGGAATCTTTGGGTCCATTCTAATTTTACTTAAACCTATGAACTCACCAACTTTATATTGACATTTTTAGCATGTATATATCAGGTTCGTAACTTGCATTGCGTGGCTAGCATCATGGAGTCCATATTGGAGTCACCTGTTAGAGGTTTCATTTCATTGAAGATTTACTGCATGGACTTTATATCGTTTGATTGTATTTTCAAAACTATCTTTTATTTGTCGTGGAACTTGTGAACTTATTTTTTTTGAAACCTTATTTATTTCAAATGAATCACACGATATACTTTTAAAAGACTCATGTACAGGTCGTTCTTTATAGCTTGTGTTCTTTGTGCTATGAACGTCATACCCACAGTTACCTTTCCGCTGCGACATTTTGGGGGTGTGACATATTGGTATCAGAGACAAGGTTATAGAGAACTAGGTTACATCATTAGGCCTAGACTATAACCATTGCATTATAAAAATTCCGTGTGCATAATTACTATACATTTATACATGCTTTACTTACTTCATATATATGTTTTTCATTTACATATTGACTCAACACAGAGATGTCGACCCCTTATCTCATTATCCTATCCGATACGGAGGACGAGTTTGAAAACTTGTCTACTACCGTACATGTACCCATGCCTCCCTCCCCTGACTATACACCGATGTTAGAGACCGAGACTGAGCCTTTCTAGGATAAGGAGTCTAATGAGAGCTAGCAAGACTCTGAGGACTCGTCTGAGGACGAACCATTATCGGCTCAGACCAGAGTCACCATTCCCACCCGACCAGAGCCCACTTCGATCTTTCAACCAGGGCGAGCCCCATCATCCTGCCCATTCAGACTTCGTCCTCACGGGCCACTACTGGCTTACACCCCTCGAAAGAGAGTCCGGTTTGCACCACTGGAGATGGTGAATCAGTTGGGGATGTGGAAGTTCAAGCAGGACGTCTAGTGTGAGGTCGTCCCTATGTATTACACATCCTACTCAGAAGACCATGGTAATACGACTAAGGTGTTACCTGTTTAAGGAGAACACTGGTTGACATCTCTTCCAGATATCATTACCGAGGCTACTTTGTTGCCCCGAAAAGGGCCCGGTTCACCTCACCAGATTCTACCGTTTAGGCTACGACCGAGGCTACTATACCTCGCAAAAGGTTCACTCCTGCCGCATGGGCTGGATGCTTGACACCCTCTGCTCTTGGAGAGGCGAGGAGGGGTTACCTATCATGTTTGAGATCAGAGATTTATCGACAACAACCCACAAACCGGCACCCACTGTCCAATTTTCTCTCTCTATATGTGGATCTTTTTATACTTTTATTTTACTATTTTATCATTTATATAATAGATTTTACTTAAAACTTATTATAAAATATATCTAAATAAATATAATTTCTCTCTTCTAAACCAGCTCCAAATCCAAATCCTATACCAAATCCAAATCATAATCCAACCCCACTTATAAACCAAACGGACCCTCAAAATGGTCCTCAAATGTTCACAACATGCTAGTTTATAAAGGTATTAACTTGCTATTTTTGCTTTTAACAGGGGACTTAATTATGAATAAGAGGTCTAAATCTGTGAAAGGGGGCGAGTATAAATAAAGAGAAAACTGCGAAAAATGTCCCTATACTTTGTGAAAATTGCGAAAGTTGTCCTCGAAAAAAATTGCAAATACTATCCCTAAACTTTCAATTTTCTGCAAGTAATGTCCTTTCCGCGTTACTGTAGTTGCAAATTTTGTTTTTGGACTAACGATCATTAGGAAATCTCGTTAAATGCCGTGTGAAATGACTATTTTACCCTCCTTTTCTTCAATAATTGCAAATCGACCCTTCTCCTTTCTTTCCCGCCAAACACAACCAAATTTCTCAAACACCATTTCAGTATTTATAACCCCTTATTGTACTTCTTCAAAACGAAATGGACAAATTCGATAATACCCCCACCTTGGAAAACCTACATTCATCACACAGCCCTGAAAAGGAGGTTAGGATAATACCCGGTCCTGCTGGTATTGTTCAATTGGCTAAGTGTCATAAACAAGCAGATATTACCGAAGGTGGGCAGGAGTGTGTAATTTCGACACAAGAGTATATTAGGAAAGTTTGAGGATATGGGTGAGGATGAAGAATTTTCACGTGGGCCATGTCTTAGCGCGGTTGAGTTTGTAAATGCTAATGGGGGGTTATGTTTGGATGTTTAGGTGATATCAAGAGCTTTATCAATAATGGTAAAGTTGATCAAGTTGTTGCAATGATCAAGTCGTGTACTCCAAATGCTCTTGGCGATCTTACAGTAACTCTCAAAGATCTATCAGGTTCAATACCTGGTGTAATACATCATAAAATCATTAAAAATGATGGGGGGTTATGGAAAGGATATTACTGTAGGAGCTGTTGTGATTCTTCATAACGTTTCAGTGTTTTCTCCTAATCGATCACTCCATTCACTCCATTATCTTAACATTACAAAGAAAAACTTAGTTAAGGTTTTACACAAGGATACACTATATGGGAATGGGAATGGGAGTGGGGTAGCTGGTAGGGGAATGTTAGAAGAAGAAGAAATAATGGAATTGTTAGTAGAAGAAGAATGGGATAAACAAGAGTGGATGAATGGTGGATATCTTGAGGAACAGGAACATCAAATGAGATTAGATGAAGAAGCATTGTTACAAACACTGGCAGAAGAAGCAAGGCCTAAAAAAGAGGAGGGGGAGAAGCTTAGGAAAGAATGAAAGGAAGATTGGGAACTTGGGTTGTATGGCTATGTATCTGATTCATTTTCCTCTTCCAATTAAGTTGTAACTAAAGTCTATGTTGACCTTTAGCGTTAAAGTAATGTTGAATATGCAAAATGCAGTTCCAAACATAATTAGATTGTGTTTAATAGTTGCATGCCACAAATTAAAATGACTTTAATGTATTAAACATAAAGTTGAATACTAAAGATGTGTTCCACTTTCAATGGGTAACGGACCGCATGGTTGTGACTGTTTTTTCTAACTTTCTGGATTGTGCATTCATGGTGAGCTTAGAGTTTCAATGAGTTTGATGAACAAGGTTGATGATATGCAATTGGTATGTTTGTGTGAGATTGTGAGAAGTAAATGAAGCTGGTTAAATGGGTAGGTTTGTGTGTAAATGTGGGAAGTTAATACTCATTTACCTCACACAAAGAAAGTTAAACGGGTTTATTTCAAAGTAGCCTGACCCTATATTTGACTACACAAAAGTTAATTGAAACTAGGTTAGAAAGAGTGTAAGTTACTCTTGAAGTAAATTCTCCTACCAACTAGTATGGCACACCGTTCAAGTAAAAAGATGAAGAGAAACAATATGGTGGTATTGATATAGGCGTGGGGGTGTTGGATGACAACAACCAATCAACTAAAATGAGATGCATTGGCTGTTATGAGGAAGTTCAAAATATGGCCAGTTTAACTTTTGAAGCAAGGTTACCTAGAGGAGAAAGTATATACAAACAAATTGCATAAACATGAATATATATAAACACCCCCTAAACTGCATATGTAAATGCTCATGCAAAATGCTTAAGCAAAAGTATTTCTTAAAAGATTAAGCAAACAAATTGCATAAACATGTCTTACATATCTTAACTAAAAAATGTCTTAAAATAGCATACTACATACAACAGGACAACACAAAACAAGGACCATTATCCTACATACATGTAATGTAATGTTAGTTGTGCACTTTTAATTGTCAATGTATTCCCTCAATTTTCATAATTTATGTTGTCATTACTCTCAACTACTTCTTGATGAACAACCACATTGTTCCCTCCATTACACCATTTTTTTATTGTCTTATATAATACATCGCTGGTATTCATTTCTTTATCACATCAAAGAAGTTTCACCATGGTTGAAGAAAATGGTTGTCAAATGATATGCATTGACTGTTGGCTAGAAAGAGAAAACATGGTTGGATTGACCTTTGATGCAAGGCGTCCACCTAATAGACAAATCATGTGGTATTGTTGTCCAATGCATCTTTACGGAATGTGAAACACTACTGATAGTGGTGTTGCTGCAGGTGGTGTTGTGGGTATAGATGTTAGAAGGGAAAACACAACTACAACTGGTAGAGGTGGTGGTGTAGTGGGCCTACATGTTGCAGCATCTACTAGAGGTGGTGGTTCATTGAGTATAGGGGGTGGAAGTGGGACATTAGTGATGAAGAAAGTGAACCACTTGCAAGTCAAATACCAAGTGAACCACCTGCAAGTCAAAGACCAAGTGAACCACCTGCAATTCAAAGACTAAGTGAACAACCTGCATGTCATACACCAAGCGAATCACCTGCAAGTCATTGAATAAGTGATCTACCACATATTCATGTTATGTTCTATTTGATAATATATGTAAGTTAACTGTTATATTGTATTTGTTATGTTATGACAATGCAAGCACCTCTTTAGTTAGCAAAATGGGTAAATCCAAACACTCCATAAACAACCTGCAAACTGTATAATCAAGCTGCAAAACTGTCAATTTCATTTTTTGGTATCTATTTAAAAGTCAACATGGGTAAATCCAAACAACTCTGGATATAGCAGTAAACCAGGAGGAGATAGGTACCATTCAGCAGGCCAATTCATGTTGAGCACATTCTACAATGAACATCTGGATCAAACGAGCTATTTCATTCATTAACCATAACCATATTTTTACAATTTTAAGACAGGGTAAACAACGAAAAAATAACCCTAATCCACTACCCCTACTTAGTACCTACGTTCATCATAAACAAAAGAAACCCAACCCAACCTCCATCAACCTACCCCCTCACGTAAACCTCTGCCTCATAGCAAACTCAATCTTCTTAAGAACCTTGTCGTGAATTTGACTGACCATCCTCATCAACGCCCTCGCCTTACGCAAATCAATAGCCTGAAGTCTCCTAAGCTTCTTTGTATTGTCCTTTGCATTTCTCGAACGTGAAAATTTTCGAAGTTGAACAATCAGCTCCCCCTACGACCGACCCTACGAGTAATCTTTTGGGACTTGTTCTCCAAATTGTGTGCCAGCTGCATGTCTTGAAGAATCTATGTCTGGTAATGGCCAAGCATAATTTATGTTAGCCCAAAGGAGTTACACACAACCGCGAGGTCATTATCACAATGAGACATGTTCATGATTAATGAAATAGGGAATTTGAGCTTATCTTAAAAGTATTTGTGTTTGGGGGAGTGCGTGTAGTGATAAACTGGAGGTGTATTTCGGAAGTTAAGCCAGTGAAATAAAGGCGTGCATTGGGAACGCAAATTAGATTGGTGAATTAATTATGAACAGTGAATGGATAGGTTTTGGTAAATTTCGACTTTTAAAAGTCAAAAAGGGTAAATACAAACAACCCATACACTGCATATTCAAAAAGAAGAAAAATTAGTAACCATACTCTTGTTGTAATGTTTTTGGAATGGATAAAGTGTTCATTCTGTTATCACAACACGTATTTGGTATATGTGGACTTTTAAAATTCAAAATGGATAAATCCAAACACTCCCTAAATTGTCTTACAAGCAAAAGGATGTCTTAAAAGATTAACCAAACCAATTACATAAACATGTCATGCATAGCTTAACTAAAAAGGTCTTAAAATATTATATTACAAACCAAGGAAAACATAAAACAAGGACCATTATCCTGCATTTAGTTTCCCTTTTTGGAATGCAATGAACAACACTTAGAACCTCTTTTGAGAGCTGGTTCTTTCAACTTTGCTCTTAGGCCAATGACGCAGTCAGTTACACTTAGAGGCCTTGCCTTCCTCTGCTCACTGGTACCCTTATCTGGCCTTGCCTTCCTCTGTTTATCATCAGCTTCTAAATCAGTGCTGAAAGTACCAAAATCCAAAACTACAAAGATTATACAACAAAAGGCAAACTATAAAACAAGCTATAATATTCACTTTTAATTAAAGTACTTAAAATCAGTAACATCTATAAGCTGTAATATTCACTTCCAAACACCCCTTTAAGAGCTTGAATATATTTACCTTCTAGCGTTTCCTTCTTTCTGTTTGTAAACAACTCATCAAAAAGCTCTGCAGCCACTTTTTCCTTTCCCTTGTCATCTATAAAGATGGACAAAATGAAATAAATAAGACTTTTTTGCTTTTCCAAACACCCTTTTAAGAGGTTGGATACTTTTACCTATCATTTCAATCCTTGTCCTCATAAACTGCTCATCAAGAAATTTATCTACATTTTCCTCTGTGATGGTTTTGTATGGCCCATATCTTGGTTTCATCTGATCCAATAATTCATCATTAAAGTTATTGCCCAGGTTACACCATACCTTTTCATCATCCGCCAAACATTGAATCAGTTTAAGCCCAACCTTGTATTTGATATCTACAAAGATTATTCAAGATAGTAGAACTGTAATACAAACTCAAATAATAGTATCTACATTATATCATAAGAGGTTGAAAAAATTAACCTTTCATGATTTTTGCCATGTATAAATCATGTTTAAGTTTTGCAATCATGTTTTCCATACGATCACAAACGCTCTCTGCATTTTTCGTGTCATCTATAAAGATAGCCAACAATACTAGATGTGATCACTAATTCCCACATGAAACTAGAACCAAGACTATACTTGTTAACCATTCACCAAAACTAGATGTGATCACTTAACACAAGCAACTAGACACTACTGTTAACCACTCACAGTCAAATATAATTACCAAAAGCAAACTAAGCCAATTTTTAACACATTAAGGAATTAAATAAAGAACGTAAATTACTTGAATGTACTATGAAACAAAAATTACAAACTCAGTCAATACTACTTTTTGGCATTACTCACAGTCAAATATAATTACCAAAATCAAACTAAGCCAAATTTTAACACTAGAGGAACTTAATGAACAACATAAACTTACCAACACCAAATACCCGTTGCATACTTTCACTACAAACATGGCTTTTCCTCTCCTGTTGTGGCGTGGGTATACTCGTGTTAGGGGATGCAACCGAAGGCGCAGGCAGCGGACCGTGTTTTCTAGGCCCCCCTCTCCCTCTGTTTTTCTTTACCACAACCCCATTCGCGCTTCTAGTTTGACCACCATCCGCGTTTAAAAAAAATATGGTTTGTGCAGGCTAAACAACCAACTAAGGTTTATGTTTGTATGTATTAGATGTTAGGGACGATGTGTATGTTTGTGTCAGCTCCAAATGAAGCAGTTTTATAAGAAAGTTGTATCGCGAATTTTGTCCCTCAAGGTTTGGAGGGTGAATAAGTAATTTTTCATAGGTGCGGGAAATAAAGGAGAAGGGTGGATCGTTACGAAATCTCGTTAAATGCCATGAGAAATGACTATTTTACCCTCCTTTTCTTCAATAATCGCAAGAATAAGTAATTTTGCATAGGTGCGGGAAATAAAGGAGAAGGGTGGATTTGCGATTATTGAAGAAAAGGAGGGTAAAATAGTCATTTCTCATGGCATTTAACGAGATTTCGTAACGATCGTTAGTCCAAAAACAAAATTTGCAACTACAGTAACGCGGAAAGGACATTACTTGCAGAAAATTGAAAGTTTAGGGACAGTATTTGCATTTTTTTCGAGGATAACTTTCGCAATTTTCGCAAAGTTTAGGGACGTTTTTCACAGTTTTCTCGAAAATAAATAAAGTCAAAATTTGAGGAAGTTGGACTATAGGGCAGACCTATACACCTCTTACCAAAATATCACCCAATTCCAATATTCATTCATCTATAATACTATATAAAGTGTTTAGAACATTTTAAATAAAGAAGTCTTCAAATTTTTAAGACCAAAAACATTTCTAATAAAGTAACCCGCTAAACTTGTAACATCCATTTTAATAGTTTGTTGAAAAATTGAAAACTGAACACTTATTAACTTGTAACATTCATGTATCTTAATGCCAAAATTAATGATATCATTAAAACATTCTCACTCAAAAGTACAATTAATATAATACTTTGTACAAAACAATAATGCATAAATCATCTATTTTTTTTTTATTATTTTTTTTATTAAAACACTCACTAAATGAAATTTACAAATCATTAATAATATAATTAAAATACCCCATCACTCAAAAATACAATTAATATATCAAATGATACAAAACAATAATGAATAAATAATTTATCATTTATATCTTTAAAACACTCACTAAATGATATTTTACAATTCATTAATGATATTATTAAAATACTTTTCACTCAAAAGTACATTTAATATACCACATGGTACAAAACAATAGCGCATAAATCATCGTATATTTTATTTCTTCTTTAAAACACCGACTAAATAAAATTTATAAATCATTAAGAGGATCATAGAAACAATCTTTTATAGAGTCAGACTTTCTGTCACCACCTTTTTCAACCACACACGGACCACCATTCACAATCATAACTTAGCAATATAGACACCACTAGATGGTGCTAAAATGGATATTTTAAAACACCCTCAATGTTTAAGCGATATATAAAATTACACGTCCAAAACGACTAGCAATATCGTTGACCATTGTTTTCGTATCGTCGTTGCATTGTGATGCATGGTTCTCTGCCATTTTTTTAAGCAATACTGTGCGGCAAAGTTGTTCCATTAAGTTATCGCCATGTGTAAAGTTAGCATCATGAAAAACATATAATCGCGTAGGCATGATGCAATAAAAGTTTTTTATTATGTTACTAAATGCGTAAATAAGAAAAACAAACTAATTTCCAATTAATAACCTCTGTGGACATTCTTTTTTTTCTTTTCTTTAAAAGCAATACATTGAAAAAACCTTGTTATCGCCAAAAAATATAATCACACGGGTACTCGCCGCCGCAACTCGCCGATACCCGGCTAGTATATACTATAAAACAACTAAGATAAGTCAACGACATGTTCCAAAGTGTAAAAAGTCAACTCTTTTTTTTTTATACTAAAAGAAGACCGTTGTGTTCAAGTTTTAGATCGACCTAGGTTTTTTATCAACAAAAGATATTTGAAACTATGTTTATGTAATGATCTTTCTAGAAATCAGAAGTTGAAATGAAGAAAGATCATGATGATCAACAGGAATTCTCAAGATTATAAAGATAAGAAATCGAATTGAAGATCAAAGGGATTTGTTATTAGAAGATGTATTGTACAAGATAGAGTTTGGATTACAAAATGATTAGCTACTTGTAAATGAAACTAGTGAATGTATTTATACAGGAAATGATGAATGAATGTAAAAACATATTGGTGGGAAATACAGTTGTGTTGTTTGTTGTTGATGTTTGACTTTTCTTGACTTTGACTTTGTTTGACTCTCCTCTTTTGTACCCATAACAATGCTTCTCTCTTCGAATATTACTTGTCCACAAGTAATCAGCATCAAGCATCCATATCAAATGAGGGAAAATGTGCACCTATGTCTTCATATAACTCCCATGTTGCATCAGCTGCAGTACCATTAAGCCATTGAACAAGAACATAAAATGCAACTACATTACCTTTTCTGGCCATCCTTCTATCCAATATAGCATAGGGTTCCACTGAAATCACTCCATCTTTGTTGAAAATAGGCAACACAACTGGAGTAGTAGGAGGATCACCTCTGTGCAGATTTAACTGTGAAATATGAAACACTGGGTGTATTTGTTCAGAATCTCGTAACTCAAGTTTATAAGCCACCTTGCCCACTTTCTGAATGACTTTAAAGGGACCAAAGTACTTGGGAGATAACTTGTGATGCTTAGTCTTCCTGATTGTGGACTGCCTGTATGGTTGGAGTTTAAGATAAACTAGTACACCCACTGCAAATTCCCTATATGTTATGTGCCTGTCTGCCGTGGCCTTCATTCTGCCCTGAGCCCTCTGCAAATGGAACTTAAGCAACTGAATAGCTTCCTCTCTGGCTGATAAAGATCTATCCACAACTTCTACCCTGCTCTCCCCATGAATGTAATCAATGTGAGTGGGTGGCGGTTGTCCATAAACTACCTGATAAGGGGTGGTGTTGATTGTAGTGTGAAATGTTGTGTTGCACCAATATTCTGCCAGTGAAAGCCAATGAGCCCAGTCCTTTGGTTTATCCCCACTCATGCATCTCAAATAACGTTCCATAGCTTTATTCACTATCTCAGTCTGGCCATCACTTTGAGGGTGGTAGGCAGTGCTCATGTGCAAGTTGACTTGTAACATACCAAACAACTCCTTCCAAAACTTACTTAGGAAGACAATATCCCTATCACTGACAATTACTTTTGGTAGATCATGGAGCTAAATGTTGTCTAGGAAAGCTTGTGCCACAGTTAAAGCAGTATAAGGATGAGTCTGAGGAATGAAGTGGCTATACTACTGAGTCTGTCCACTATCACAAGTATGACTAATTTACCTTTAGAGAAAGGTAAACCATCAATGAAATCCATGGATATTTCTGTCCAAAATTGATCTGGAATGGGAAGGGGTTGTAACAAACCCGGTGGCTGCACACGTTCTGGCTTGAACCTTTGACAAACCACACAATTTCTCACAAAACGTTTGACATCCTTTCTCATTTTCTTCCAATACAGTTGAGCACATAACCTCTTGGTAGTAGCCTGCATTCCAGAGTGTCCCCCTTGAGAAGTAGCATAAGTGATACAACAACTCTTGTTTTAGTGCAACATCATTCCCAACCACCAACTTGCCCTTCCTCATTAAACTGTTAGCAGACCAAGTGTAGTGTTTGGAAGTAGGATTAGGTCCTTGTAGTATCTGAATCAAAGTCTGAAACTTGTCAACTTTAGTCCAACTAGCAACTATCCTTTGATAAAAGTCACTAGAAAGTGTAGTTGTCACCATTTGCAGAATTTCACCAGTGTTTGGCAATCTTGACAAGGCATCAGCAGACACATTCTCCTTACCTTGTTTGTAAACTATCTCATAATCATAACCCATAAGCTTTGGCAACCATTTCATTTAAGCAGGAGTGGTTATTCTCTGATCCAAAAGATATTTGAGGCTAAAGTGATCTGTCTTGATGATGAAGTGCCTATCTAATAAGTAGCCCCTCCACCTTTTAAGGGCCTGTATGACTGCCAAGAACTCCTTTTCATAGGTAGATAAGGTTTGATGCTTTGGTGCCAAGATTTTACTTAGGAAAGCTATAGGATGACCCCCTTGTTGTAGCATGATAGCAGGGTTCGGGTCGAGAAAACCTCCTTTTCTACGAGCAAGCTTTTCAACCCTCTATGTAGTGAACCTAATCGTTGTAGTGTAGTATGGGGTAAGCCTCGGGGATTGATATCGTTTTCTAGGGGAATAGGAATGCTAGAAAGAGATTTATGACGAGAAGGTGGGGTTGAGGATGATTCTTTTTATTCTTTTTTATGTTTTTTTAGAAAGCAAAGGTAAATATCTCGGGGTATATGATTGGGGGGTGGTACTTCTACCGATTTCTCTACTTCTACTAATTATCTAATTATCTAATTACTACGGATAGTTTTATGCTTAATTGAGGTGTGCTCGTATAGTGATTAAAGATGTGTTCACTTCGATACTATTACTCCCTAGTTATATTTTATTGGTCAGTTGAATTATCACGTCCTTTATCTTAACGTGTTGTATTCCTATAAGTCGTAGGGGGTGCGTATTCCCTAGCTCTATGGGTGTATCTCTCCTATAGGATTCACGAGATCGGAAAGTATAAAACTATCTCCTCCGAGAACCCTATCGTCATAAAGCACACTTCACGCAATAAATACAACGAAATCCTAGTTGCACTCCTAAGCTTCAATCAATTAAGACAAGAAACAACCTAACAATAATCAATAACTAGGTTTCATAGATCTAAGTAAAAACACAAGTAATTTAGCTAGACATGTTAGACAAGCAAGCATACATACAATCAATTGAACATGGGGTAGACATAATGATAAATTGGAATAGCAAACTTATATTGAGGTGTAAAATAGGGTATGGGACCCTAGAATACTATCCAAGTCGGACTACAACTGAGGTAGGGTTTGCTCTCCAAAATTCTACCCCTGTAAAATACAGAAAAATCGAATTCTATATATAGATTTACAATCGCGACGGCGTCGCCTTTTGCTAGCGACGCCGTCAGGTTGCCGTCATTAAGGTTTCTTCTGGGCCAAGTCATCGATGGGACGGCGTCACTTGAGAGGTGTGACGCCGTCAGTCTTCATGTAGGACGTCGTCTGCACTATGGATCTTGGGCGTCTGGTGTGAACTATGGATCTTGGCCTTCAGGCTTTAGGACCAGAAATTCCGGTGAGCCATCATGTGCACTTTTTTGATCAAGTCTTCATAGAGGGATGGCGCCGCCCTTTGGATGGGACGCCGTCATGTTCTGCTGAGCAGCTTTGAGTGTCTTCGATATTGACTTTGCCATTTTCTTCATGTTTTTGCTTTTTTTCGTCCAAATATGCTTCATTCCAGCATTTTGCTTTCAAAAGACCTAAAAAGTGAAAAGGAACGATTTTAAGCAGTAACGAATATAAAATGTGTCGAATTAGGGCTAAAATGACCCCTTAAAAGCGTACGTTTTAAATCCTTATCAAATATCCCTATACTTGGTATTTGCTTGTCCTCAAGCAAATGTGCTTTTGACCAATCAATTTATAAGTTAGGGGGCATGAAACATTGGTTTAAAATAGTTTACAACGAGTAAAAGCACCACAATAGTTATAACAAGCACGGAAATTACATACTAGCACCTAACAAGTGGTGTTTAGATTCTCTCATCTCTCGGGTTTATATGAAATATAATATGAATGGAAATAGAAGATAAACACTCATTACCTGGCATAGTACATAGATTACCATAAGCTTGAGAATAGATCAAGCCTCCACCGCTTTGGCGTAAGCACCTAGGAGTAACTATATAAGGGGGTCTTTACAAGGGCTGTAACGTTAGGCTTAGGGTAGGGAAGTAAAGGGTTTTGTTGGATATGGGATATTTACTGGTGGCAAGTCAAAAATCTTATTTTACAAGCATGTAAAGAGTGGTGTTGCTAAGCCAAGACTCGACTCACTAACACTAGATAACTTGAAACAAAAAAAAAACATAAACTTAAAAACATAAACATAAAGATAGATGTAAGATGGTAGCCCGTATGTTTTTCTCATTTTTTTAACATCTCTTTTTCTCATTTTTTCGATTTTTTTTCATTTTTTTCATACCTTTTTACTCTACCATCCTCTACGATAACATCAAAATATATGGGATTTATAGGAGCATCCCTACACTTGAGTTTTTATTTAACTAACCTAATTGACCCGATTTGAAAAGATCAAAACACTTGGAGTATTTAATTACGTAGACAAAGGGATTTTGAATTTATCGTTCTTTCCCGTTACTCCATAAAATATTACTTTTAGCCATGATTCCCAATCGTCCCAAAACTGTGTACAAAATATATGACTCGACTTAGCAACCATGCAAGTAACTAGATAATTGAACTAAGTGTTTAGTAATGATAACAATAATGCACTGAAGATGAGTGCATACAAGGTAGGCTAAGGCAATTTGGGTGTACGTTTGGGGTGGATTGTAAACAATGTTCTTCATTGATATTCCGGAAAACCGAAACATCACGAGAAACGCGAAAAGGATAGGCTCTGAGGGTTTAACTAGGGGTATCATTTACTAAATATGAGTACATCGCAAGGGTGTGGGGTAATTACTCAACCGATGTGGAAGATGTAATTATAATACAGGTTTCAAACAAGGGTTATCCTAATGCCTCTTATTATTTAGTTACTCCTTACTACACAAGTGTAGTCTCACTAGCAATCTCAGAATGCATCACAAAACAAGTTCTAGAATCTATTATACTACCGGTACACTCACTAAGCATTAAAGATGAATGCTTTTATTCCTAAAGATCTAGGGGCGAACCTCATATTTTTGGGGTGGAATTTGAGTGGTAAAAGGTTTTTGTGTTAGTCATATAATTCCTATCCATGAGACGCTTTATTAAGACTAAAGTTTAGCTCGTAAATGTCATAAAAAATTTCAAATTTGGTGCTAAAATTGCCCTAACAAGTATTTCTCCTAGTTTATTACACAAATTACCAAGGATAAGACAAATGATCAAGTGAGTGAATAGTTTCTAAGTTCTCGTTTATTCTCCCTCCCTACACTTAAACTGAACATTGTCCCCAATGTTCCCCGAAAGAATCGAAGTTATGATAAAGGAAGGTAAGCAAGGAAAAGAAAATAGTACTCTGATGTGCTTACCGTGTGCAAGTTTTAAAAATTTATAAACACGATTTATCTGGGTAATTACTTTTAACACATACGAGCAAGTATACTCCTTCATGATAGCAAAGGTGGGTAAGTCGAGATCATCCCAAGGGATTAGCATTTAGTTTGAGACAAGAAAGCTTGTCAAGGCTTCCTTCAAAGTGATGCTTTTTATAAAATCCAAATTAAAGAAACATATACTTGTGTGATGTCTATAGTCAATTATAAAGAGTGTTCATGAAAGCTTGGTGTAAACTTGATGCAATGCACAAATCATAAGCAAATGATTTCCAATCCATGGTTTATGTTTTGTAAAAATCATTTTAAGAATAAAAACACATAGGTAATCCTTTCGGTCTTTAACCCAATGATTATTCTTTAGAAAATCCATTTGTTTGTAAAAGATTCTTATTCAACTCGTTCTTACGAACACTTTCGACCTTTACGTAATGAAATCGTTTCTAGTCATGTTTTAACACGTAAATATGATGAGTGTCAATCATCATATCCCCATACTAATTTGTCACTAACGTTTAAGAATAAAACATAAGAGAAATCCTTTCGGTCCTTTATCTTGAAAATGTTTTACCAACAAAATAAACAAGACTAGTAGTTATTCCAACAAACTCATTAAAGAAGATAATTTACATGCATCACATATATAAGAACACTCCTACAAGTGCCTACATCCTTACATACAAGTATACTCAAGAATTACTCCATTAAAACCATAACATAACATAAGTAGTAACCATGTAATTCATATAATTCATAAGAATAGAGATTCATGACCAAGTTCATAAGAATACCTGAACTTCGGATTACAAGAACTAGAAAATTGTGGAACTATAGCAACCACGCGCCTCCAATCGCCTTATACTACCCGTACAACTCCAAATGACTACCAAATGGTTGAGAATTGTTCTCACCACACTCCTGGATGTTTTACAGATGAAATAGGACTTTTGGGATGAATAAAAGTGGTTGGTAATAGTCTTGGTGTAAGCCTATTACTCTTTTGGGTGTGTCACACTAAACTACTAAGTCTAGGTGCATTATATAGCTAGGAACTCTTCACCAACAATCCAAAAACGTCCACAAGGAGTTATTAACTAGAAGTGATCGGACTCTAATAATTAATAGAAGTTATGGCATCAATAAAAGAGAGAAAATGTAACTACAGCTTCCCCAGCCGGATCAGTTGCGAAGCAGCCGATTCGGTTGCGTTTTGATCATTTCCCAGCCGATTCGGTTACGGGCTCCGACCGATCGGCTGGATGCCTTCCGTAAAGCGTAATTTGACCTTTCTAGACATTTCTCGACGCATGCCTTTTTCCTTGCTTTCGATGCTGATTTCCAAGATAAACTTGATATTTATTTGATGTATGTAGAAAACTAGAAGGGGGGTTGAATAGTTTACTAATTAAAAACTTTATTTTGAAACTTATTGAAAAGATCAATTGATATTGATCTTTGATATGTTAATGAAATATGCAAGCAATATGTTAAAGAGTAAATAAGGAAAGAAATGATCAAACCACAACAGGTTGTTTATAGTGGTTCGGTCTACAAGGACGCTTTTTCCTTGCCCTACTCCACTCCCCGAGTCTCACACTCGAGAGTTTAACTTCACTAGTCAACAAGCTCCTTTCACCGGCGGAGAAAACCTTTACACTTCGCTTACACTATTTCCGACACTAAGCTAGATGTCGAGTTCTTTCCAAGGGTACAACTACTCCCCCACACAATGTATTTTGAGGACTAAAATACTAACCACTCACACTCACAAGATTATGATGGTTTAATACAACAATGAAGTATGAATCAACACTAGATCATACAACACTAAACAAGCAAGACTTCCAACTTCTCGTTTGAAGCTTGAATGTGACTTGATCTTCTTTGCTACAAAAGAGATCACTAATATGTTATGAAACTGAGTTAGAAAGGTTAGAGAGAAGATATGTATGAGAGTATGATTGAAAGGGATGAAAAACTACTTGGTTTGGCATTGCTATTTTTAGCCAAAATGGACAGGAGCATCCACGGACCATGGAACCCTTAAAAGGGTTCCGCCCGTGTACCATTTTGGTACCGCCAGGTCTGACAACCAAGATATCAAAATCTTGCCTAACTCAACCATATCTATGTAAGATTGTGTAAGATATGAAGAGTACAAATCCACACAATATATCTAATGAAATCTTTCAATGATTTCCATGATGCATTACATGATGTCATGTGTTGTCTTTCTATTTTTAGAAATATGTAAATGCATAAGTAATGTTTAGTTTTTAAGAAACTAAAACATTCTAAAAACTACTATCATACATTATGCTTAGACTCATATTGAGATATGATTAGTCACAATGTAAATGCTTAAATGATGAAGATATTTATTTGAAAAAGCTTGTTTTAATATCTATTAAACTTGACAAGCTTTAAGCTTTTATAAATTAAATTTACTTTTGTCGTTAACAAAACTTAGGTAAAGATCAAAAATATAAATAACGTTTAATGACGATATTTGTATTAACAATGTAGATACTTAGAAATCCTTGTGCTTCCAATCATCGAGTCCTTGAACCTTCTCACCTATCTTTCTTTCTCGGGAATTATCCAAATTCCTTTTACGATACCTGGCTACATTCACATAAAAATACGCTTCTTTTGCACTTTTGCAACAATTATGTGTAAATATAACCGATTATCATACACAAAACTAACAATAACGCTACTAAAACATACTCATTCTGAGCGTTATCAAATTCTCCCATACTTAAGTTTTACTCGCCCTCGAGTAGGTCTAGCATTTATAAAAATTGATTTCAATGGTCTCAACATCGTGGTTCCAAAAATCTAACAATCACTTCAAAAGAATAATTGTTAATTTGCTTTTAATATGTGAAAATTCTGAAAATGAACCAAATGACTTTTGATAACATAACTAAACACCTCACGGATGATTTTAGGAATTCACTCAACACTCATATATTGGTGGGTATATGTAAATCACTCAATGCCTAGTCATGATTCATGCTTCTTACCATAAGCTTGTACAAGTATCAAGACAAATAAAATAAATTCATCAAAGAGGTCTTTTATTCGGGTTATAACGTTAAGGCTTTGGGTTTATAAAATGGTATGGATAAGGCATGGGATGATTTATCAAATTGGTTTAAAAAGAAAAATAAAGTCAAGTCTAAACCCCCATGTTGCTAGCCATCGAACAAACCACAATCCCGAAAATGATTATAATTGCCTCTTCTCCACATATCGATCTCCAAACATATATAACTCAATTTAGCTCATTGGCTATCAATATACTAATATAGCACATTGGCTATAATCATCATCACATAATCTTCCTTTTTTTTTATTACATCTCCCCCACACTTCGTATGAGCATACACCACAAAAAATACAAATGAGAAAGACGTCTCCTTCATCTTTGTTGGAAAATGGCACACACAAATAACAAAGTGTAGCTTCTTCATAATCATCGAAGACAATCCAACACTCCAAATAACTAGCAACAAACCAATAGACATTGACATAGTAAGGCTAAGGTTTAAGGTGTAAAATATTTTTGTATTTTTTTGGATTTAACAAAAAAAACAAAAAGATTGGCTCGGAGGGTGTAACTAAGGGTATCTAGTGCTAAAAATGAGCACTAACAAATGGGTCCATATTAAGCGGTTAACTAACCGATGTTGTTAGAAAAAAAATATTATATGTAAAATGGAAGGCCATTTGGGTTAAATCCTACGATTGCCTCTTGTCATTTGAACATATTTTTATCACTCAAAAGTGATTTTAACCGTAATGCATAACAAGTACAAGTTCTAGAATCGACATAATCAACGGCACACTCATAGCAAAATATAAAACATAAAGAATGTGTTTTATAAAAAAAGAATCCTTATAATTTAGTGGAAAAAGGATACAATGTGTACTAGTAAATGTTATCGAATCCAAAATGAATTACTTTCGTAATTTGGTTCAATCCAAAAATTTTCAAAAACCTCTTTTTACCATTGAAATAACCAAGTTGTTTTTAAATATATGTATATAATGCGTGAAAACAATTAGATAAGCAAGGGCGAACTTCTACTTGAATCCGAAAATTCTACCTAATAATCAAAACAAAACTAAAAAAATTTAAAAATTTAAAAATCGTATCATTTTCCTATTTTCTTCCCTCCCCCGTACTTAAGTTTTGCATTGTCCCCAATGTAATAAAATGAACTTCAAAGTAAAGAAAATGGGAAAAAGAAATAGTTAAAAAGATACCACGAGATTAAATCCGCAATACGCATATTTGGTCATAGGCATGCGTGTGAGTTATCCAACTCTGAATATTGACCATCAATAAGCTTCCGGGATATCATCCCTGGAAACAAAACTGCAAAATATACAAAACACACAAAATAAACAAACAAAAAAAGCTAAAAACAATCCAAACGCTACTTAAAAATAAAAATAAACAAAGTATGATAATAATCCTAAAGAAATAGTTAGCGGGAGAGATAGAGAAAATATTGTTCGA
Organism: Chrysanthemum seticuspe; assembly: GCA_019973895.1. NCBI lineage: Eukaryota > Viridiplantae > Streptophyta > Magnoliopsida > Asterales > Asteraceae > Chrysanthemum > Chrysanthemum seticuspe. The sequence goes on from BPTQ01000004.1 coordinate 105,471,112, forward strand.
CACACATAAGCATTGTTTTTCAAATCACAATACAAAGAATGATCCACTATCATTCGTCGTCCTTGCTCATATCATCACCATCATCATCATCGTCCTCCTCATCATCTTCTAACTCATAATTTTCGTCCACAAACTCTGAATGAACTCTCCTTTTCTTCTTTCCTCCAACTCCAGATGAAGATCCTCCCACATCATAACGAGATCCTCCAACCTCGGGCAATCTACCATACACAGGCACTAGGTCGGGAAATGGTGCATAGCCAGGATACGGGTATGGGTATGGTCCAGGGTATGAAGTGTACGAGAAAGGATATGGTGGAACATTAGGTGGGTTGTAAGGAGGCAACTCATAGTTGGCTTCTTGCGACATGTGTTGAAAGAACGGAATCGAATAATCATTAACGTAATTGTTCCTCACCATCATTGAATCTCTCCATACATCCCTGCGTTCAATATCATTTAAATGCCGGTTCCAATCACCCCAACCCGAGTCAAAAATACTAGTCGTACCCATTGGCACATTATCCGTCGGCTGTTGTGGTGGTGGTGGGTCAATCCATGCTCCCAACGTCTTTGTTGATCTATTCAAAGCCTTTCCAAAACTTTTTGCATCCCACGTCTCACTAACTTTCGGATCACCACACTTGTCCAACTCGTCATCATCAAAGTAACCTAGATTCTTTGCCAACCTCGTCACATAATGACCTCCACATATGTTGCTATTGCCCTTGATACTCGGAGCTCTCCTAGACAAATATTCGGCTATAATCCAAGCCGCATTCCCATCCTTGAACTCCTCCAACAACTTCATTACCCGTAAATCTGGCTTTTGGCATTTGTCCCTGCTTCCTACTCTATGGAACGTCCCCCATACTAGCAACTTGTGTAGGATTCTCAACAACGGATTCTTTAGGGTTTAAGAATTCCTACGAGTACAAGAAGGATCTCCCACACGATTCCAATATGCTGAGACACTAGGGTAATCTTTCTCAAACCTCTTAAGCCTCAAAAAATGAATTTCAAATAATCGATGACTAACCTCATCCGGCTCGTACAATCCAAGAGCAACCGCAAACCCAGGCAAAGTGTATGCATGATCCCGTCCACAAAGTCTAAACCAAATACAAATTTCATTCATGATGTTGCGCAGGTTTACCTTTCTTTCAAAGTACATTGTTGAGAAGAACTCCAAACACCATTCACGATAAACATCTTCATGAATGCTAAAAGCTCTCTCCCAAGAAAAATCCTCGAACGAGTCTCCATCATTCGGATAAACATAAGACATCCGCATCATACTCTTCAGCTCAGTTTCACACTCATACTCATTAAAAAAATCCCAATCTATCAACTTTGGAACCGAAATTTTCCTAGTTTGCAACTTTGATAGGCGTTCCCTAAAAGCGTGTTTTTCCTCATTGGTAAGATCTTTAAACTTCAGGTTCTTATTACTTTCAGCTCGCATGCAATATGTAACTTTCTTCCGCGCATTCCATTGATAATACTTGGTTACGAGCGGGTTCATTGGAATCCGTGTCGAGCTCGAACAACCTACAACATTTCTCTCTATAAATCATAAATATAAGTTAATATAAGAGTGTTAGAACCAACGATAAAGTTTATAGAAGCCCCTAAGGTCAAGTTCAAACTTTGCAATTTTTCTTCACAGAGTCTGGAACCAGATCGGTCGAGGGGCAGCCGATCGGCTCCTCCCCTGACCATGTTCCAACCGATCGATTGCGTTGCGCAGCCGATTCGATTGTGAGTTCTGCGGTAGGCTATGGCCTTCCAATTAAATTACCACTAGATTTTTCCAATTCTAATTCACTCCTACACTTCCTTTGAACATCACTAAGGATTTCTACAACCTCAATTTTCTCTTAATTCGCTTCCAAAAAAATCCTCCTATCACTTGTTCATCATTATTAGAACACAAATAAAAACTCAACTTCAATTCCTCGATTAATTGTTCTAGCAACAATGTGACATCTAAAATTCACTGAAAATGCATCATCTAACAACTAGGAATCATCAATTGCAACTTAATTTGATTCAAGACTACAACCTAATTGAATCCGAAAATTCAATCAACTAATACTCATCTAATGTTGAATCAATCATTATAATTCTTTTTGCAATGCATTCCTACATCAATTACCCACTTAATTCCAAAAGATTACATCTTAATTCGAATCCCATCAAAAACCCACAATCGGTGACCTAATTTGCAATTCGAATCAAAAACTCAAATTAAACCTTAATTAAGCTAATTGATTGCAGATTCTTACTTGTTTAGGTACCATGTTGAACTTCTAATTCTCCCAAAACCTTCAAAGAAATACTTGGTGGTCGAATTTTTGAAACCCAAATGGAGGATTAGTGTGTGTGTATGTGTTTCTGGAAAAATTGTTATTTTTGGCACTTATACTTGCTTCCAACCGATCGGTCATGGACACAACCGTTTCGGTTTGCATTTTTGCAAAAATTTTACCTTTTAAACTTTACTTGGCCATTTTACCTTTCAAGCAAAAATTATTTTACTCAAAAATTCGATTAAAGATGCACACAACAATTATCCAACCATTTGCAAATTCCATCAATATCCAAACTACTAACTCTTCATCATCCCTCGAAATATTCGTGTTTCAAGATATCTTCGCTTTGAAACTTCCCCGTTAACTCATGATATGTTTCATGGGTCTTGAATTTCCTAACAAAGTTCCTTCCACTTGGGCATAATATGTCAAATTTCACATGCCACTCTCCATCACCTTCCTCTCTCTTGTACACGCTTTCTCCTTCGGGTCCCCACTCTAGGTTTTTCAATTGCACGGGAAAGGATCCGTAAGCTTTTTATACACAAGAATATTCTTAAAAGGGTTGTAAAAAGCTTCCATTGCAAGTGCTCTCTCCATTTCGTCTTCTAAATCAAAGTACGGTGGGACAAGTGGTCCATACATAGCATTTCCATGGTCATCACGACCCACTTCAAAACAAGTCAAATCATCATTATCCAAAAATTCCAAGTCCTCCATGAACTCTAAAACTTTACCTTTTGGTTTGGGATAATATGTTTGTTTGGCAATTCCGTCATCAATGGTCATTGTTCCCCTTCCAATGTCAATTATAGCTCCACACATTCAAAGAAAGGGTCTTCCAAGCAAAAGAGGTAAACTCTTATCGACCGAAATATCCAAAATAAGAAAATCGGCTAAGTAAGGTTGATAACCGATTTGTACCCTTACATTCTTAACCTCTCCCATAGCCTTGGCTTGAGAGTTATCGGCCATTGTTAACTTCGATTGATTCGGTTGAGGATTTCTAAGCCCCAAATTCTTAAATAGCGGATATGGCATGACATTAACACTTGATCCGGTGCCCGATAAGGCATATATCGGAGTGGTATCGTTTACTTTGATTGGTAGAACAAAGTTTCCCGGGTCACTCTCCTTTCTTGGCATCCCCCTAAAAAAAATTCTATCCCTTTCTTCCTCCGTGAGGTTTTTGTCTTCCAAACGAGCTCTTGCCAACACCACCGCATCAAGTTTCTTGCGGTACATAACATAATCTTGTAAAACTTCAATGACGGGTTTATTTTCATTTAGCTCAATGAATTTTTGCTCTAGGTTCTCAAGAATAGCCTCCTTTTGCTATTGTGTCAAAGGTTTAAAGGTGTTTGGTGAATGGGGTGGTGATGGTGTGAAATCTTGGCTTTTGGTGGTGTTAGTGGTTGGGGTGAGTTTATTTGATGAAGTTTTCTTCCTATTCGCTTTGCCCATCTTCAAAACCTCCACATTTTCATTCTTACGATACTCCATATTTCCACACAACTCCGTTAGCATATCATTCACATTCTTCTCCTCCTCTAAATCCGTGATATTGATCCTCATTTCACCAAGAGCAAAGTCCAATTGGCACTTAGTCGTCACTAGAAAATCACGTCCAAAACAAACATCTGGTTCGTCCGCATTACCTCCTTCTAAAACTACAAAATCAACTTCAAAAATATGGCCATGGATATTGATGCGCAGATTCTTGACAATTTTTCTTCCATACCCTTCATAATCTAGCCGAACATGGCCAATCTTGTCAAGTACCGTGTCAACAATGTATTTATCCCCATATGCCATGTTGAGCTGGGCATTGATGAGTGTCTAAATACTCATCATTTTTAGACTGTTAGAATGCCAAAAACATCTGAAAACACTCAGAAACACATCAAAATGATAAAAATATCACAAACAAGTGTTTTATATGTTTTAAATGCAAAAACATCAAAATCTGGTGAAAAACGTATTAAGTTTGCATAATTGGCAGTTTTGGTCCCCCAAGTTACAAAAGTTGTCAAAATCAGTCCCTGGTAATTCAAAAACTTGTAAAATATCATTTTAGGTCCATGAGATTCAAAAGTTGTCAAAACAAACCCTTCCAAGTTTAAAAATCACAAATTGACAACTTTAGTCCCTGAACTTTGGAAAAATGTCAAAAATAGTCCTTGGTTAATTTAAAAAGTGAAAATTATCAACTTTTAACCTTGTTCTATTTATAAATGACAAAAATGGTCCTTATGATAAACTTTGGAGAAAATTACAAGTTTGGTCCTTATAGTTTCTAAATTGACAGTTTTGGTCCCTGGATTTGTAAAAATGGAAATTATCAACAAAGGTCCTTGTACTATTCTTACTTGGCAGGTTTTACCCTTGTGATAAAGTTTGGAAACTTGTAAAAATCAGACCTTCAACTTTGGCTAAATTGCATAAAAGGTCCTTGTTGTTAACACTATCCAAACGGATCCAATACTAAGCCAAATCCAGTCCAACACTTGACCCGACCCAATATTTAAATTCAAAAATACCGCGGCTACTGTTCACTGTCTCTCCCAAAGCAGTTTTAGCCAAAACCAGTGGTTTTAACCACTGGTTTTCACCTTTACACCTCACCATCTCCACTTGAGTACCTCCCCCCTCCACCTCCACACCAATACAAACCCAATTAATGCAGAAAACCAACCCTTTGAAAAAATGGTGCCAAATTCGACAAATGGCAATTCTCATGATCTGGATGATTTCAACGGTTGGATTGTGGTGGGATAACTTCAGAGGTCGACAAGAGATATTTCAAGTCAATAAATATCAAGAAATAAGCAACAGAGAAAGCAATCTAGTGTAATTTTAATTTTCAATGTCGTTTTAGCTTAAACTTTAAATCTCAGTGTATTTTAAAGCTTTTAAATCTTGTATTTCATGTTTTCAGTGTAACATAAAACTTTTGATATCATCAATTTCACTTTTGAGGTCTTATATCATGTTATGCAATTTTTACTAATTCAAGAAATCTCAAAATAATGAAATGTTGTTAGAAGCTGTTAGTTTGGACTGAGAAGCACATATAAGCTCCTTATAAAGCTTATTAAAGCTTTTAGATACCTTAAAAGAATTATTAGTAGCCAAAATCAGAAATTCACAAAAATACCAATTAAATAGCTTAAAAATAAAAAATCCATGGTTCAAGGTTCTAGCAGGCTGGAGCAAGGTATATTTGTGATGGCCTTGGTTTAGAGCTCTGTGGAGAGCATTTAGGATTGGTTCTCAGTCCCTGGTTCTCAATTTTCAGTTGGAAACTCACTTGTAAGCCTTTTGATCAATTTTTGTATTTATGTGTTTTAGTTGTCTAGAAAGTGTAATATCTGTTTCTTAGTGATCACTCATCATAATTAAGTATATCTAAGCTATAAAATTAGTTGTTTGTTCTTTAAAATCAGTAGATAGTAAAATTCCATTTTGGACAGTAAAATAGCTTAAGCTTAAAATTTCAATTGTATGTTGTTATTGTTGTTAGTTAATGCTTCATTAGTTCCTTTTAATGATATCATAAGGTTTTTAATCAGTATCTTGGTCTAAATCTGTGACTTGTTTTGAAAACTCACCAAAACAGTATCTAAAGGAGTGTTTGGTTTTGTGTAGTTTCACTGTGTAAAAGGTTGTTCAGTCCTGCGTTTGTGCTTGTTTCATGTCTCACTTGGTCTAAAGAACTCAAACAAACAATAAGAACAAGTCCTTATTAGCTAAAAAGTCAAAATCACCTTTTAATTAGCTAAATCAGTCCACTGTTGGGACTTTGAGTTGCAAGAATCATCACAGTAGCCTAAAAGTAGTTAATATAGCTTAATATAATCTCATTACACCTTAATATAACATGTTCAATCTATAAAATTTGATTACAAGTTCATAAAGGTCAAACTACTTCATTTTCTCAAAAAGTCAAAGTGCCCTGTGCACAGTTTTGGTAACCAAGTTCATAAGCTCTCAGAGAGCTTAATAGTGACCCATAGCTTATGCAATTTAGTTTTTTGAGAAGCCAACCAAGCTGTCTCAAGGTTCCAAGTGTCATTTTTCCATTTGCAGCTTATTTGACAGGGCTGCATGTGCTTATCATTTTGTCCCAACTTAATTATCATATACTGAGTTTAACTCAGTGGTTTCTAAGGTTTTGAAAAAGCTTCTCAAAAGCTCATTTTAGCTTGTTTTGATCTCATCTTTTGTTTCTAAGTAGCCAACCAGGTCTAATACAAGTTCCAATAATTGCTTTTTAGTTCTAGCTTATTTGGTGTTCTGTGCATAAGCTCAAAGTAGCTTACCAAAACCTGTTTTTAGCTTAAAAGTCAAAACCTCAAATCTGTGCTAATTGGTATTTCAGAGGTTTAAGCTTGTTAAAACTTGTTCCATTTAAGTTCTTTTAGCTTAATATAGCTTCTGTGTAGGTTTAGTGGTCTTTGGTTATCAATTGGCTTTTTCAAGTGCTTATAAATAAGCAGTTGCCACTGCAGTTGCTGATTTCTCCAAACAAACACATGTTTTTCTATTTTTCCTAGATTCTACATATTAAAATAGACTTTTACTGAAATTTTCATAATTTTTCATAACTGTTTGCTATTTTTCTTAATTTAAACTAGTTTTTAATCCTTTTTAAATAGCTTTTAATACAAATAAATTATAAAAAGTCCAAAAAAAATGATTTTTCAATTTTCTTAGGTTAAGATAAATATAAAATTAATAAAAAGTATTTTTCCATAATTTTCTTAGTCTAAAAAATATTTTTTAGCATTTTAATTAGTTTTAAATAGTTTTAAATTAATAATAAATACATAAAAAGTAAAAAAAATATATTTTTAGTTTTAAAATAAGTTTTATCATATTTTAGATTTTTCCAAGTTATAATTTCATTTTTCTAGGTTAATTTTGTATTTTCTTGTATTTTAGTGCATTTTAAATACTTAATAAATAGTTTTTAATTAATAATAATTAAATAAATAGTTGTAAAAATAATTTTCTTTTTCTAATAATTTTCTTTTATTATTAGGATTATAAAAATATCATTTTCATATTTTTAGGCCTTTTATTTCTTTAAAACTCACATTTTATTTTGTACGTAGACGTAATTTTATTTTAAACGTAAGTTTTAAGTTGTAGGTTTTAAACGTTCATCGCCTTTAAAAATAGTGATAGCGTTTATTTAATAGATTTTAACTTTTTAATCTTTTTAATTTGCATTTAAGTCGCTTAAATTTGTAGATTTTCTCTTTAGGTAATTATCCATCGAAAACCTTATCGATCACTATCCTTAGTGATCATTCTACCATCTGATCAAGTGTTTTTACACCAATTCATCCTCCGTGGGACTTAACGACCCAGGAATTCCCTATATTCCTCTGATCTTAATTGCATTAGTGTTTGAGCAGTTTTTAGTCTGTTAGACTTGACTGTTTAGCACAGATCAAATTTTGGCGCCGCTGCCGGGGAGGCTGTAAGCGTGTTTCTAGCATTTTCAGACCCGTACTTGCACATATACCATCGTTTGTAAAAAGTTTTTTGTAAAGTTAATATAAATCAAAAAGTTCATTAACACTTTTCCTAAAGTGTTAAAAACCCAAAAACAATATAAAACAACAAAACAATCGTAACGTTTTCTAGTTTGTGTTTCTTTTAAGGTGATTCTTAAAGAGATACGATTTGGTTAAACGGGACGATACCAAAAATATTTTCCAAAAGTTTTTAAACCCCTTTGCACAAATCATACCTACGTCTTTTCAGTGGTACTTAATATCTACATAAAAATCAACCACCGCAAATCAAGGCAGTGCACTACCTAACTGGGGGTGCGACCATTAATAAGTTCCCGAACATCAGATTTAAAACTTGCCTTTGTGTCACTTGTGATTTGGTATACCTTTTTCAAAGAAGCCATTTCATTTGTGATTATTGGTTAAGTTCACTTGTGTTTTGCCTCATTTGTTTTGAAAATTGGTTTTTATACTTAGTGCATGCGCACTCGTTCTTCCAGTTCTACAAGTCCACTCTCCGAACTTGGAAACATTCCTCGCAGACGTAGAGGACGTTCAGCTCCTTCAGCCGTGACTGAGGAACGTCTACCACCACCACCACCTGTCGAAATGGCAGAAGACAAACCCATGAATGAGCTTCTCCAAGCACCCATCGAGGGTTACGGAGATGCCATTGTTGTCCCAGCCATTGTGGCTGATACCTTCGAACTCAAAACCGGGTTACTTAATCTTGTAACCCAAAGCCAATTCTATGGTTTTGAGCGGGTTGATCCTCATGCACACATTCGATGGTTTAACAAGATTGCATCTACCATCAAGTACAAGAATGTCCCACACGAAGCTATCAAGCTTCTTCTGTTCCCATTTTCTCTAGAGGGACAAGCCCGGAATTGGCTTGAGAAACAACCCCCTCGTTCTATTGAGACATGGGAGGATCTAGTTACCAAGTTTGTTAACGAATTCTATCCTCCATCCCGAACCACAAGTCTTAAGAATGAGATAATGAAATTTTCTCAGAGATTTGATGAATCATTTGGGGAGGCATGGGATCGTTACAAAGAATTGCTCCGCAAGTGTCCACATCATGGTTTTACCGAGTTAATGCAAATGGATACTTTCTATAATGGTCTGAGACAAGCTGACCAAGACTCTCTGAATGCCTCCGCAGGAGGTAATTTCCTTAGCAAAACCACAAAAGAAGCCTTACAAATAATTGAAAACAAGTCCCAGGTCCGTCCTTTCCGCACTAAGACATATCAAAATCAGTCTAATGCAGGACCTTCTACTTCATCTCCTGTGAGTACATCTAGCACCGATGCTAAGATTGATAAACTCACGGACATTTTTCAGGCTTTGGTTCTTGCTAACCAAAAGAAAGTCACATTCACTCAAACACCATCACATGGTGAAGTGAAGAAAGTTGAAGTTTGTGTCACTTGTGGTGGTCCTCATGCATACTACAACTGTACTGCCACTGATGGTAGTCCGTTTGAAGCAAATGCTATAGCCGGTACTTCAAATCAAGGAGGTAATCAATACCGTCCTCAGAATGAACCAAGCTACCGTGCTAACACTTATCAGGCACCACCCGGTTTTAACCAGAATCCTAACCGGAATCAGAATCAACCTAGAATGAACCAAGGTTATCAAAACCAAGGTAATTTCTATCCTGGATCTAATCAAGGTTTTCAACAACAAGGGAACCTTCATCAAAACAATTTCAATCGTGGGAATCAATTTCATGGGAATGTGAATCCTAATCAAGGGAATTTTCAACAACAAGGTCATAATCAAAACATCCGACCTCAAAATTTCCCTCTTAATCCACCTCCCGTCATTACTCCTCCAGGACCATCATCTGATGAGTTACTGAAGCAGTTCATGAAATCCCAAGATGAGATGAACAGATTGTTGGTCAGTCAGATTGCTGATCTCAAAAAGTCTTTAAATGATCAACCCTCGGGCTCAGGAAAACTTCCAAGCAACACGATCGCTAACCCGAGGGGCGATGCTAAGGCGATCACGACCAGAAGTGGTGTTTCATACAATGGACCCGCTATTCCTACTACCTCTTCTTCTTCTTCTCTTCCAAAGGTAGTGGAAAGTGAGCCTCCAACACATAATGGACCTACGACTCCAATGCCCCCTCCTCCTGTGGCAATGAGTCAAGTTACCAAGGAAACAACGGACAAGGTGCATTATTCCAGCCCACGTAATACCGCACAAGTCCTACCTTCGGTAGTCCATCCTCAAGTTGTCCAGAAACCCAAGTCTAATCCAGGAGTTGTTTTTGAACCACCTGTAGCTCCCGTTGAAAATATCAAATCCAAATCTTCTATTCCATATCCATCACGTTTGAATGAGCAAAAGCTCCGTGAAAAAGCTAGTCATCAAATGGACAAATTTTTCCAAATTTTCCAAGAGTTACATTTTGACATAAGCTTTGCGGATGCTATCATGCTGATGCCCAAGTTTGCATCAACTCTCAAACACATGTTAAGCAACAAGGAAAAGCTGTTTGAAATGGCTAAAACTCCTCTTAACGAGAACTGCTCAGCAGTTATCCTGAAAAAGCTTCCAGAAAAGCTTGGAGACCCTGGGAAATTTCTCTTACCTTGTGTATTCCCAGGAATGGTTGAATGCTTTGCCCTAGCAGATCTTGGTGCAAGCATCAATCTGATGCCTTATTCAGTTTGGAAGAAACTTTCTCTTCCGGAACTTACTCCTACATGCATGACTCTCGAGCTTGCAGATCGTACAATATCCCGTCCTCTTGGCATTGCCGAGGACGTATTTGTGAAAGTAGGAAAGTTCCATTTTCCAGCTGACTTCGTGGTTGTTGATTTTGATGCCGATCATCGGGTTCCTCTCATTGTTGGTCGAGGATTCCTGAGAACGGGCCGTGCTCTCATAGATGTATTTGAGCAAGAAATCACATTGCGTGTTGGAAATGAAGCTGTCACCTTCAACCTTGACCAAACTTTGAGGTACTCCGCAAATTATGATTCTGAGTCGGTTAACCGAATAGATATCATTGATGTTGCTTCTGAAGAGTACTCGCAAGAAGTTCTTGGTTATGATCATAATTCTTCGAGTGATAATCTCACTCATTCATCTCAACCTATCATCGCCAATTCTACTCCTTCTCTTACCCCATTTGAGGAAAGTGACTTCATCTTAGAAGAGATTGAAGCCTACTTATCCAGTGATTCTGTTCCATGGGAAATTGATCACGCTCCAATTGACATTGAGGGAGACATACTTCTCATTGAGAAGTTGCTTAATGATGATCCATCATCCACCCCTCACTCTAGTGATTCAATTCCTGATGAGATTAATCAAAATGAGATTAATCTGGAGGGAGATATTCTTCTTGAGAAATTGTTAAATCATGACATTTCTTCTCCTCTCCCTTCCATTAAACTTCATAACAAGGAAATCAAATCAGTTGAGAAAACTGAAGAATTTCCTGAGGCTGAGCTTAAGGACTTACCACCTCATCTCGAGTATGCATTTCTTGAAGGTGATGATAAATTACCCGTCATTATTGCTAGAGATTTGAGTAAAGATGAAAAAGCTGCTCTCATTAAAATCTTGAAGTCACACAAGCAAGCAATTGCTTGGAAACTCTCCGACATCAAAGGTATAAACCCTGAGTTTTGTACTCACAAAATATTGATGGAGGATGACTTTAAGCCAGCAGTTAAACATCAGAGAAGAGTAAATCCAAAAATCCATGATGTTATCAAACAGGAGGTTATCAAACTTCTTGATGCAGGATTGATTTACCCAATCTCAGATAGTCCTTGGGTTAGCCCAATTCATTGTGTTCCTAAGAAGGGTGGCATAACTGTTGTCACAAATGAAGATAACGAGTTAATTCCAACTCGATTGGTGACGGGATGGCGTGTTTGCATCGACTATCGTAAGTTGAATGACGCCACTCGTAAAGACCATTTTCCTCTACCCTTCATGGACCAGATGCTTGAGAGATTAGCAGGGAATGAGTACTATTGCTTCCTTGATGGTTTCTCAGGGTACTTTCAGATCCCCATTGATCCAAAGGATCAAGAGAAGACCACATTCACTTGCCCATACGGAACTTTTGCCTACAAACGTATGCCTTTTGGCTTATGTAATGCTCCTGGCACGTTCCAACGATGTATGATGGCCATATTCCACGACATGATCGGGGAAACAATGGAAGTGTTTATGGATGACTTCTCGGTCATTGGGGATTCTTTTCAATCATGTCTCTCCCATTTAGATAAAATGCTTCAAAGGTGTGAAGACACCAATCTTTGTCTAAACTGGGAGAAAAGTCACTTTATGGTCAAAGAAGGCATAGTCCTTGGCCATAAGATTTCAAAGAACGGGATTGAGGTAGATAGAGCAAAAGTCGATGTTATTGCTAAACTACCTCATCCTACTACCGTCAAAGGTATTAGGAGTTTTTTAGGTCATGCCGGTTTCTATCGTAGATTCATTCAAGATTTTTCTAAAATCGCCCGGCCTATGACCCATCTTCTTGAAAAGGATGCTCCTTTTATCTTCTCACCTGAGTGCATCATAGCTTTTGAAACATTGAAGAAAAAGCTAACTGAAGCACCCATTCTCGTTGCTCCCGACTGGGACTTGCCTTTTGAGCTCATGTGCGATGCAAGTGATTTTGCTATCGGTGCAGTCCTAGGGCAACGCAGAAACAAGCATTTCCAGCCTATTCACTACGCAAGCAAAACTATGACTGAGGCTCAAACTCATTACACCACCACAGAAAAAGAGCTATTAGCCGTGGTGTATGCTTTTGAGAAGTTTCGACCGTATCTTATCTTGACCAAATGCGTGGTGTATACGGATCACTCGGCTCTTAAATATCTCTTTGCAAAACAAGATGCAAAGCCGAGATTGCTTCGTTGGATTCTCCTCCTCCAAGAATTTGATATCATTATACGTGATAAAAAAGGAGCCGAGAATCTAGCTGCTGATCATCTGTCCAGATTAGAAAACCCTCACCAAGATGTCTTCGAGAAAAAGGATATAAATGAGACATTTCCTCTCGAGACACTCAATGCGGTTTCTTTTCGTGGAAATTCTTCTACCCCATGGTTTGCTGACTTTGCAAATTACCATGCGGGTAACTTCATTGTGAAAGGGATGTCGACCCAGCAGAAGAACAAATTCTTCAAAGATGTTAAACATTATTTCTGGGACGATCCTTTCTTGTTCAAAATCTGTGCGGATCAAGTCATCCGACGGTGTGTTTATGGACAAGAAGCTCTTGACATTCTCAAAGCTTGCCATGCTGGACCCACCGGGGGCCATCATAGTCCAAACTACACCGCCAAAAAGGTGTTTGATTCCGGGTTCTATTGGCCCACAATTTATAAAGATGCCCACGACTTTGTCAAAACTTGTGATGCTTGTCAGCGTCATGGAAACATATCTCAAAGGAATGAAATGCCACAAAATGCCATTCAAGTTTGTGAGATATTTGACATCTGGGGTATTGATTTTATGGGGCCATTTCCATCTTCTCGTGGAAACAAGTACATACTCGTAGCTGTCGACTACTTGTCGAAATGGGTTGAAGCAAAAGCTTTACCTACAAATGATGCCCGAGTAGTTGTGAAATTTTTGAAAGCTCTCTTTGCCAGATTTGGAACTCCTCGTGCAATAATCAGTGATCGTGGTACACATTTTTGTAATGACCAATTTGATCGTGTCATGCAAAAGTATGGTGTTACCCACCGTCTATCTACTGCATACCACCCCCAAACAAGTGGGCAGGTGGAAGTTTCAAATCGTGGTATTAAAAGAATACTTGAAAGGACAGTAGGTGAAAATCGTGCATCCTGGTCGGATAAACTGGATGACGCACTCTGGGCTTTTCGTACAGCTTACAAAACACCAATTGGGTGTACTCCATACAAGCTAGTGTACGGAAAAGCATGTCATCTTCCGATTGAACTAGAGCATAAGGCTTACTGGGCCTTAAAACATGCAAACTTCGATATACAGACAGTCGGTGATCACAGAAAAGTTCAAATGAATGAACTAAATGAACTTCGTGATCAAGCCTATGAGAACTCTTTGATCTACAAGCAAAAGACAAAGAAGATTCATGACTCTAAAATCAAGAACCGCGTTTTCAACGTTGGTGATCGAGTCCTTCTTTTCAACTCTAGATTGAAGATTTTCTCGGGAAAGCTTAAGTCCCGCTGGTCTGGTCCATTTACCATTTCTAAGGTTTATCCTTATGGTACCATTGAGTTATCTCAACCTGATGGTCCTAATTTTAAAGTGAATGGTCATCGATTAAAGCATTACTTTGGAGAGGACATTCCCCCTGTGGTTGTCCCGGATCTACAAACATTCCCCATGAACCAATGAATGCGGGGATCGAGTCAAGCTAGTGACTCGGGAATCAAAAATAATAGCACACATCATATGGATTTTCATCCATATTTCTGTTTTCTTATCCCCTTTCTATCACCCTAGTGTGGGGGAGTCTACCCACACTGTTGTATATTCTCAATCTTTCTAAAAAAAAAAAAAAAAAAAAAAAAAAAAAAAAAGAAGTATATATATCAAAAACAAAATAATGGCCGTAGTATTTCCCTTTTATGTTCTATGTTTCGGCATAACCGCCGGTACTTTGAATATTGAGGGCAATATTCATTTCTAAGTGTGGGGGGGAATTCTCACGAATTTCATCATGTAATTATTCCACCCAATTCCCCCGTTTTTGGCCAAATTTTTTTTTTGGAGTAAGTGTTTTTCACTTACTCAGCAAATGGTAATCAGTCCACCATGTCTAACCCACATAAGGATTGGCTAATCCAGGAGCAAACGGCTCTTGGTAAAGATATCTCAAATCCGTTTATGGCTTGCAATTTGCCTAAAATTGTATGGTGTTCAACTCACCATATCTTTAAACTAGTGAAAAGTTGGCTAGCCCGCAAGTTTATGGCTTGTGGTAAAGGCAGTTGAAAATCCATAATTGGTAATCGGCTCACCAAAGATAATATTGATAATTTATCTAAGAGTTGGCTAGTCCAGAAGCAAACGGCTTCTGGTAAAGACAAATCAAATCCGTTCATAGCTTATGATTTGCTCAAAATCATTTGGTTATCGTTGTGCCAAGGTTCTTACTTGAACTGAAACAATTGGCTACTCCAGAAGTAATGGATTTTGGTAAAGAGATGAAATCCATTAAATTTTCTCAAATCATTGCTAGGGACTAGCAATATCTTAGTGTGGGGGATTGATGAGTGTCTAAATACTCATCATTTTTAGACTGTTAGAATGCCAAAAACATCTGAAAACACTCAGAAACACATCAAAATGATAAAAATATCACAAACAAGTGTTTTATATGTTTTAAATGCAAAAACATCAAAATCTGGTGAAAAACGTATTAAGTTTGCATAATTGGCAGTTTTGGTCCCCCAAGTTACAAAAGTTGTCAAAATCAGTCCCTGGTAATTCAAAAACTTGTAAAATATCATTTTAGGTCCATGAGATTCAAAAGTTGTCAAAACAAACCCTTCCAAGTTTAAAAATCACAAATTGACAACTTTAGTCCCTGAACTTTGGAAAAATGTCAAAAATAGTCATTGGTTAATTTAAAAAGTGAAAATTATCAACTTTTAACCTTGTTCTATTTATAAATGACAAAAATGGTCCTTATGATAAACTTTGGAGAAAATTACAAGTTTGGTCCTTATAGTTTCTAAATTGACAGTTTTGGTCCCTGGATTTGTAAAAATGGAAATTATCAACAAAGGTCCTTGTACTATTCTTACTTGGCAGGTTTTACCCTTGTGATAAAGTTTGGAAACTTGTAAAAATCAGACCTTCAACTTTGGCTAAATTGCATAAAAGGTCCTTGTTGTTAACACTATCCAAACGGATCCAATACTAAGCCCAATCCAGTCCAACACTTGACCCGGCCCAATATTTAAATTCAAAAATACCGCGGCTACTGTTCACTGTCTCTCCCAAATCAGTTTTAGCCAAAACCAGTGGTTTTAACCACTGGTTTTCACCTTTACACCTCACCATCTCCACTTGAGTACCTCCCCCCTCCACCTCCACACCAATACAAACCCAATTAATGCAGAAAACCAACCCTTTGAAAAAATGGCGCCAAATTCGACAAATGGCAATTCTCATGATCTGGATGATTTCAACGGTTGGATTGTGGTGGGATAACTTCAGAGGTCGACAAGAGATATTTCAAGTCAATAAATATCAAGAAAGAAGCAACAGAGAAAGCAATCTAGTGTAATTTTAATTTTCAATGTCGTTTTAGCTTAAACTTTAAATGTCAGTGTATTTTAAAGCTTTTAAATCTTGTATTTCATGTTTTCAGTGTAACATAAAACTTTTGATATCATCAATTTCACTTTTGAGGTCTTATATCATGTTATGCAATTTTTACTAATTCAAGAAATCTCAAAATAATGAAATGTTGTTAGAAGCTGTTAGTTTGGACTGAGAAGCACATATAAGCTCCTTATAAAGCTTATTAAAGCTTTTAGATACCTTAAAAGAATTATTAGTAGCCAAAATCAGAAATTCACAAAAATACCAATTAAATAGCTTAAAAATAAAAAATCCATGGTTCAAGGTTCTAGCAGGCTGGAGCAAGGTATATTTGTGATGGCCTTGGTTTAGAGCTCTGTGGAGAGCATTTAGGATTGGTTCTCAGTCCCTGGTTCTCAATTTTCAGTTGGAAACTCACTTGTAAGCCTTTTGATCAATTTTTGTATTTATGTGTTTTAGTTGTCTAGAAAGTGTAATATCTGTTTCTTAGTGATCACTCATCATAATTAAGTATATCTAAGCTATAAAATTAGTTGTTTGTTCTTTAAAATCAGTAGATAGTAAAATTCCATTTTGGACAGTAAAATAGCTTAAGCTTAAATTTTCAATTGTATGTTGTTATTGTTGTTAGTTAATGCTTCATTAGTTCCTTTTAATGATATCATAAGGTTTTTAATCAGTATCTTGGTCTAAATCTGTGACTTGTTTTGAAAACTCACCAAAACAGTATCTAAAGGAGTGTTTGGTTTTGTGTAGTTTCACTGTGTAAAAGGTTGTTCAGTCCTGTGTTTGTGCTTGTTTCATGTCTCACTTGGTCTAAAGAACTCAAACAAACAATAAGAACAAGTCCTTATTAGCTAAAAAGTCAAAATCACCTTTTAATTAGCTAAATCAGTCCACTGTTGGGACTTTGAGTTGCAAGAATCATCATAGTAGCCTAAAAGTAGTTAATATAGCTTAATATAATCTCATTACACCTTAATATAACATGTTCAATCTATAAAATTTGATTACAAGTTCATAAAGGTCAAACTACTTCATTTTCTCAAAAAGTCAAAGTGCCCTGTGCACAGTTTTGGTAACCAAGTTCATAAGCTCTCAGAGAGCTTAATAGTGACCCATAGCTTATGCAATTTAGTTTTTTGAGAAGCCAACCAAGCTGTCTCAAGGTTCCAAGTGTCATTTTTCCATTTGCAGCTTATTTGACAGGGCTGCATGTGCTTATCATTTTGTCCCAACTTAATTATCATATACTGAGTTTAACTCAGTGGTTTCTAAGGTTTTGAAAAAGCTTCTCAAAAGCTCATTTTAGCTTGTTTTGATCTCATCTTTTGTTTCTAAGTATCCAACCAGGTCTAATACAAGTTCCAATAATTGCTTTTTAGTTCTAGCTTATTTGGTGTTTTGTGCATAAGCTCAAAGTAGCTTACCAAAACCTGTTTTTAGCTTAAAAGTCAAAACCTCAAATCTGTGCTAATTGGTATTTCAGAGGTTTAAGCTTGTTAAAACTTGTTCCATTTAAGTTCTTTTAGCTTAATATAGCTTCTGTGTAGGTTTAGTGGTCTTTGGTTATCAATTGGCTTTTTCAAGTGCTTATAAATAAGCAGTTGCCACTGCAGTTGCTGATTTCTCCAAACAAACACATGTTTTTCTATTTTTCCTAGATTCTACATATTAAAATAGACTTTTACTGAAATTTTCATAATTTTTCATAACTGTTTGCTATTTTTCTTAATTTAAACTAGTTTTTAATCCTTTTTAAATAGCTTTTAATACAAATAAATTATAAAAAGTCCAAAAAAATGATTTTTCAATTTTCTTAGGTTAAGATAAATATAAAAGTAATAAAAAGTATTTTTCCATAATTTTCTTAGTCTAAAAAATATTTTTTAGCATTTTAATTAGTTTTAAATAGTTTTAAATTAATAATAAATACATAAAAAGTAAAAAAAATATATTTTTAGTTTTAAAATAAGTTTTATCATATTTTAGATTTTTCCAAGTTATAATTTCATTTTTCTAGGTTAATTTTGTATTTTCTTGTATTTTAGTGCATTTTAAATACTTAATAAATAGTTTTTAATTAATAATAATTAAATAAATAGTTGTAAAAATAATTTTCTTTTTCTAATAATTTTCTTTTATTATTAGGATTATAAAAATATCATTTTCATATTTTTAGGCCTTTTATTTCTTTAAAACTCACATTTTATTTTGTACGTAGACGTAATTTTATTTTAAACGTAAGTTTTAAGTTGTAGGTTTTAAACGTTCATCGCCTTTAAAAATAGTGATAGCGTTTATTTAATAGATTTTAACTTTTTAATCTTTTTAATTTGCATTTAAGTCGCTTAAATTTGTAGATTTTCTCTTTAGGTAATTATCCATCGAAAACCTTATCGATCACTATCCTTAGTGATCATTCTACCATCTGATCAAGTGTTTTTACACCAATTCATCCTCCGTGGGACTTAACGACCCAGGAATTCCCTATATTCCTCTGATCTTAATTGCATTAGTGTTTGAGCAGTTTTTAGTCTGTTAGACTTGACTGTTTAGCACAGATCAGGCATCCCAAGCACTTACTCCTTCGATACTACATGGTGTTCCAAACCGCATGAAAGGTGAGTCATACCCCGTGAGAGGTGCTTGAGTGAATATCACTACCTTATTCTTCTTGGGAACATGAACTTTATTCTTCCCGACTTCTTCCAAACACTCCGTTCCAACGGCTAACTCCTTCTTGCTCTTCTCCAAGATGTTTCCAATTTTCTCCAAAGAACTACCAGTGTCTTTGAACATTTCATCCAAATTTCGAAGATACTCCGAAATACCACTCAAACTATCCATATTATACTTATCTAAACAAAACAAAAGCAAAACAAAAACAAAACACCCAAATTATTAACGTTAGAGTTAGTTACAATCAAAACAAACTATAGAAATACATTCTAAACAAGTAAAGACACTTATTAAAACTAAACACAAAAGCTAAAACTTGAAATTAAGAAACTAAAAAAAATGTTAACGAGAGCTCCAACCAATTCGGTTGGCCCTCCAACCGATTTGGTTGGTGGTATGCCTCAGAACAAATTTACCCAGTCGAATCGGTTGCGGGGCGCCGCCAATCGGCTCCGGTGAACATCCATATTTTTTTTATATATTATTTTATAATAATTAAATATTAATAAAAGACAATTAATTAAAAACTTTAACTCTAATAAATATGACTACTCATTTACCCATTAATTAAAAGCTTTAAATATACTAATTAAGCATAAACAAGATATTAACTAAACTTTAATTACCAATCAATATAACTAACTAAAACTTCTAAAAACTGAAAATTAAACTAAGACATTAAACTAATTAAGACATAATTTAATAAAAATTAAGTAAAACTAAAAATAATCTATAACTTAAAAATCTAAAAATAAGAAAAACAAACATAAGCAAGCATCTATACTAGCCTAAAAATTGAAAATACCAGAAATTAAGCTACACACTTAAACACATAACACTAGATTATCAAGGAAATGGAAAAAGAAAAACATAAATTTTTTACGAGAGGTCCAACCGATTCGGTTGCTTGCGCAGCCGATCGGTTGGCCTAAAAAACCAACTTTTTAATTTTCTCCTCTTTCAAAAACAATTCAAATTAAACTCAAACAATATAAAAATACAGAAAATAACAAACCAAACGAATCAAATCCCCGACAGCGGCGCCAAAAACTTGATGTGCTTACTATGTGCAAGTTTTAAAAATTTATAAACACGATTTATCCGGGTAATTACTTTTAACACATATGAGCAAGTATACTCGTTCATGATAGCAAAGGTGGGTAAGTCGAGATCGTCCCAAGGGATTAGCGTTTAGTTTGTTAAATTGTTTGAGACAAGAAAGCTTGTCAAGGCTTCCTTCAAAGTGATGCTTTTTATAAAATCCAAATTAAAGAAACATATACTTGTGTGAAGTCCATGGTCAATTATAAAGAGTGTTCATGAAAGCTTGGTGTAAACTTGATGCAATACACAAATCATAAGCAAATGATTTCCAATCCATGGTTTATGTTTTGTAAAATTCATTTAAGAATAAAAACACATAGGTAATCCTTTCGGTCCTTAACCCAATGATTATTCTTTAGAAAATCCATTTGTTTGTAAAAGATTCTTATTCAACTCGTTCTTATGAACACTTTCGACCTTTACGTGATGAAATTATTTCTAGTCTTGTTTTAACAAGTAAATATGATGAGTGTCAATCATCATATCCCCATACTAGTTTGTCACTAACGTTTTGGAATAAAACATAAGAAGAATCCTTTTGGTCCTTTATCTTGAAAATGTTTTACTAACAAATTAAACAAGACTAATAGTTATTCCACCAAACTCATTAAACAAGATCATTTACATGCATCACATATATAAGAACACTCCTACAATTGCCTACATCCTTACACACAAGTATACTCAAGAATTAATCCATTAAAACCATAACATAACACAAGTAGTAACCATGTAATTCATATAATTCATAAGAATAGAGATTCATGACAAAGTTCATAAGAATACCTGAACTTCGGATTACAAGAACTAGAAAATTGTGGAACTATAGCAACCACGTGCCTCCAATCGCCTTATACTACCCGTACAACTCCAAATGACTACCAAATGGTTGAGCTCACCACACTCCTGGATGTTTTAAAGATGAAATATGACTTTTGGGATGAATAAAAGTGGTTGGTAATAGTCTTGGTGTAAGCTTATTACTCTTTTTGGTGTGTTACACTAAACTACTAAGTCTAGGTGCATTATATAGCTAGGAACTCTTCACCAACAAGCCAAAAAATGTCTACAAGGAGTTATTAACTAGAAATGATCGGACTCTAATGATTAATAGAAGTTATGGCATCAATAAATGAGAGAAAATGTAACTGCAGCTTCCCCAGCCGGATCGGTTGCGAAGCAGCCGATTTGGTTGCATTTTGACCATTTTCCATCCGATTCGGTTGCGGGCTCCGACTGATCGGTTGGATGCCTTCCGTACAGCGTAATTTGACTTTTCATGACTTTTCTCGACGCATGCCTTTTTCCTTGCTTTCGATGCTGATTTCCATGATAAAACTTGACATTTATTTGATGTAGATACGTAGAAATCCTTGTGCTTCCAATCATCGAGTCCTTGAACCTTCTCACCTATCTTTCTTTCTCGGGAATTATCCAAATGTGCATGAAATCGTCATTTCTTCGCCTTTTACGATACCTGGCTACATTCACATACAAATACGCTTCTTTTGCACGTTTTGCAACAATTATGTATAAATATAACCGATTACCATACACAAAACTAACGATAACGCTACTAAAAACATACTCATTCTGAGCGTTATCATACTCCCCTGATTAGCTCGGTAGGATATGTATGAAGTTGCGGTTAAATCTTCTTCTAAGAAGAATGCATAAGTAATAAACTTCATCTAATGTGTATTTCTTCTTCTTGTTCAATATAACCTGCACACTTATAAGAAAACAAACGAAACCTTCGCGTAAAATCGATGGTAAAACTAAATATGACACACAACTACACTAGAAAGCAAGTAAGATATAATGCTTGTGGAATGGATGCTTGCAGTTTTTCTGGAAAATTAAGTGTTAATACAAATAAGCCGTAAAAACGTTTATTTATATTTTACGATCTTCTGATGTTTTGTCGATAACAAATGTAAAATCATTTTAACGAAACAAATAAAATACATAAATGGTTTGAGCCAATAGTTTTCTAACACACTTACGTTTTCACATAAAACACTAAAACAAGTATAAGTGATTTTATGATTTAGTAATACATATGTACAACAACTAGTGTTTACATATTGGGCAAATATATACATAACTAGTATGTATTATAATAGGTAAAAACTACAACCCATTGAGCATATCCATAACCCATGGTATTGACCCATATTCATTTGACTAGATGCATTGCATCTATTAGGTACATTGTATCTAATGAAATACCCATGGACCAACCCATAACCCATGAACCATGACCGATGACCCATAACCAAAATACCCATGGGCAAAGAGGAGCGTCCCACGGATCCCTAACATTACACTAGACGGATCCCTTAAAGGTGGGATCCGTGGAACAGTAGTTGTTTCTCCTCTATAAATAGTGAGCCATTTCTTCCTTTTGGGTTGCCACTCCCACACATACTTTCCCCAAGTATTGTAACACTCTAACCACTGATCCTAAGGGATCTTTCTATGTAGTTTGTCTTTTGTTTTTGTGTGATTCTCTTGGTTCCTCTTAAAGGCGAGATCACCACTTCTTGAAGTCGAGCAAGCTCAAGTCCATGAGTTGCCATGCTTCGTCATCATCAAGACTACTGAGGTTCTCTTGTTGATAGTTCTTTCTTCCCCCATAGAAGTGTTGTGTCGAAGGCATTAGTGAAGGATGCCGAAAGAGTCAAGACGAAAGCATTAGTAAAAGGTGCTTACCGTCCGTATAAAAAAGCATTAGTAAAGAATGCTAAAGGTGTCAAGACGAAGGCATTAGTGAAAAGTGCCAAGCGTTTGTGTCAAGGGCATTGGTGAATGATGCCTAGGAATCAAATCAAGTGGCATTAGTGAAGAATGCCAAGGTCGTATAATCGATGAGGTGCATCGTTATACAAATAGTGATAGTTTGTTTCCAAGGATGTTGATATCCTTGATGGTGTTGTAATAAGGAGTGGGTCTCCTTTGGGATTAGGTGTTGTGTAGTGTTGGGTAGTAGTTCCTCCATTGTAATGGAACTCGGTACTTAGCCTAGTACCGGATAAAGGGTAGGCGACGTTATGGTAGGTGTGGTTCACCTTGGTTAAAGAGCCCGGTGGTTAGCCTAGTACCGGAAAAAGAGTAGGCGACGTTGTGAAGGCTTCTCCGCCATAAGGAGTTGGTGTCGTGTAGTGATTACGAACTCTCGAGTAGGTGACTCGGGGAGTGGAGTAGGGCAAGGAAGATGTCCTTGTAGCCGAACCACTATAAATACTCGTGTCGTGGTTATGTGCTTCTTACTTTATATCTTTCATTACACTTTTATATATCTATCTATCAACGTCCAACATACACATCTAAGTAGATTCATAAAACCGATCTAAATATTTTAAAACATAGTTTTAATTGGTAAAACTATTCAACCCCCCATTCTAGTTTTTCACAATTGGTATCAGAGCTTCGTTACCAAGTTTCTTAGAGTATGCTGTACTTTGAAAACTTGATACGATCCGTGTATGTTTGAGAACTACAAAGAAGGATTTTTTTTTTCATGTTTTAAAAATCATTATAGTGTTAATGTTGATCAATGATAGAATTTTCTAATATTTTCCTTGTTAAGAATTCTCCATACTTGGATTTGGGTATACCAAGAACATCATGAAGAAACTATCTAAATATTTCTTTTCGTAAAAAGAATGTTTAGCATTGTTTTCCTCATACATGGATCTGGAGATTTTAAGAAGATCACAAAGCATTTTCTCTAATTATTTCTTTCCTTAAAAAGAATATGTTGGAATCACTCCTAAACCATAATCAAGTGTTAGTAATTAATATGTAATAGTTAGCTTTATTATGGCCTTTATGTTTGTTATTAGCCTTAAGCTTATGTAGAAGGCCCATGAGCTTAGGCCAAAGCCCATAAAAGAAAGGATGGAAACTAGGAGTGTTGCCCTAGCTTTCCTCCTATAAATACTCTTGTAAACCCTCATTTGAGGGTTGGTTGTTCAAGTTATTTCCTTTCATTCACCTCTACGCATAACCGTGTTATATTATCATGTGTGTGTGTTTGGATCTTGTTCAATCGCCTTAACCTCTTTCTATATTACTTGTGTTTGTAAAACTAGTGACCTGACAGTGGTATCAATCGCCTACTAGTTGGGTGAATCGTTTTGTTTTTGAAGTGGGTTTTGGTCCTGCGCGTAAAACTAACGAGTGATACTTTGGTTCGCTTAAAAACTTGTTTTTTACACTTTTTAATCCAAGATTCTTGTACTTTCAACGTTTTAAGGTGTTAAAATACTTGTTTTTGGCAAAAAGTTTCAACCTTTACGCGTGGATATATGTTTTTAAGCTTGGTTTTTAACGAGGGTTTCATTCTACTCTTAACTGTTTTAGAGGCTTTGGTTCATCAAGTTTCACACTTTTGTGTATTTTGGTGTTATTGAAGCTATTTCATCACACAAAAACTGGTTTAGAAACACTTTTGGACAGAATCAAAATTTTGAGCATTCCTACGCGTAGTAAAACCCTAAAACTACGCGTAAGTGCTTCCTTGGCTTGATCTTCATTTTCCTGGTTTATTCCGCGTTTTCTTACTTGGATAAGTCTGAAAATACGTCGACTTTGGATATCTCTTGCACTGTGATAGTGTAAAAGATCATTTGGGCAAAAACCCTAAAATTACGCATAAGCATAAGCTTACGCGTAGAAATCCTACGCCTAAGATTTTTCCTACGCCTAAGCCTAATCTTACGCATAAGAAAATCCTACGCATAACTTTCTACGCCTAACTTTAGTGCTTTTCCTACTTACGCGTAAGCTAAATCCTACGCGTAACTTCTCATTGTTACGCGTAACTTTGGTGTTTTTACGCATAAGTGCTACTTGGTTCTTGTCTTTTCTACGCCTAAGGACACTTCATCAACAAAGGTTCATTCGACTACAAAGATCCATTTTTACTACACAAGTTTATCAACATGTCTCAACCACCATACTCTAACTATTTCCCTCACACTTATAATCATCAACAACAACAACAATTAACTCCACAACATCAACAATGGAATCAACAACAAGCTATTTATCAACAACAATTTAATCAACAACATAATCCACAAATTGGTGCAATTCCACCACCACAAATGGTTCAAACACCTCCAAGCCTTCAAGTTCAACCCTACACAAACGATTTCAATCAACATCCATCAAGGAACACTATGAAGGAACCCACTTGGTTTGCAAAGATGTGTGAAGCTTTAAGCAGCCAACAATCAATTCATGAGGCTGGATCACTTGATAGACCTCCAATGCTAACTCCAGGCAACTATGATCAATGGGTGATAAGGTTCTTTAGGTTTTGTGATCTGAAGAAGCCACATGGAAAATTCTTAAAGAAGGTTATCTTGGAAGGTCCATTTGAGATGCCTACTGTCATTGTACCCGGAGATCCAACTGCCGTTCCACCAAGAGATGAACAAACGAACATTGCTACTGTTGCAGAATTGAATCCTCAAGAACTTCTACACTATGAAGCAGATGAACTTGCAATGGAATACATCCTCTTAGGATTACCAAACCCAATTCTTCGTAGTGTTGATGCTCAAAAGACTGCACAGAAAATGTGGGATCATATTTGTCTTCTTATGGAAGGATCTGTACTCAATCAGGAGGATTTGGAATCCAAAATTTACTTGGCTTATGAACACTTCATGATTGAACCTGGAGAGACACTAGAGCCCTATCATCATCGATTTTCAGACATCATCAATGATTTGGATAAACACAACATCATCATGCCAAGAATTGCAGTGAATACTAAGTTCCTGAGTAGTCTTGGTCCTGAATGGGAGAAGTATGTCATTTTTCTCCGTCAAGCGAAGAATATGCATCATTCTACTTATGGATTGTTGTACGATTACTTGAAGCCTCATGAAAAGGAAGTTGATCGGGAAAGGATTCTCCATGCTCAAATTGCTACACAGTCACATCCGGAAAATCAACAACTTGCCTTGTATGCTCAACAGAATTATCCCTCTCAACTAGCAACTCAACCAACTGCTTCAACCACACCTTCATAGCAACAACCTTAACAAAATCAATTGGTTCCATACAACAACAACAATACTCAAGCATATTTCAGTGAAGCGACTGAGGAAATCGATCCATTCGAAGCATTGCAACAAGGATTTGTTATGATTGCTAATGCTTTTGGCCGTTACACCAACAAATCCAACAATCGTATTCGTTCCTCATCTAACACACGGACTCAAGCTGTTGAGAACAATGGACGTGTTGAAGTTCAGAATCGTGATTATGGTCGTCAGATGGGCGGTGGTCAAGGGTTTAATGCTGTGGGTAGGAATAACAACAGAGCTCAAGTGGTGGAACAGGGAAATGCTCAAAATCGGTTAAATGGTCTTAGATGCTACAACTGCAATGAGAAGGGACACCTGGCTAATGCATGCCCAAAGCCGAGGACTAGGGGCAGTGCTTATTTCAAAGAGGCTTTACTTTTGGCTCTTAAGGATGAAGCTGGTGGATCTCTCACAGACAAAGAATAGAGCTTTATGGCAGATGCAGACTCAGATGATGATATGGAGGACTTGCAGGCCAATGCAGCTGTTATGTTGATGGCTAATATGCAAGAGTTACACATGAGTGAAACAGGCCCAGTGTATGACACTGATGGCTTGTCTCAGGTACCCGAACAAACCATCATCATATCTGAACTAATATCTCCGCCAATATCTGAATTCGGCACGGCTCAAATTGTTCAAAATGAGTCATCTACATCTCATTATGACGATTTTCAAATAAACCCCGTAGTTACATTTGACGATCCAGATGACCTTATGGTTTCCCTTGATAATCAAATTGACTCCGTGGTTATAGTTGAGGATCTCAATAATGATCATGTTGTGACTCACGTTGAACACGCTGAACCTTTGCCTCATCCAGATCTTGTTCTATTACTTAAAGACCAACAATCCCAAATTGCTGAATGTGTTGCATTAAATCAGACCTTAAAAAGTAAAAATGCACTGTTAACCAAGGATTTTGAATGCTTACAAATGCAACTCAACTTTTTCAAAACTCAAGAAAACCGTGAAAAAGGTTTTGAAGCCGCTTTTGCAAAATCTCATCAAAACGAAAAATATTTAGAGAAACAGATGCGTGATCTAGCCGCCTCGAAGAATGCTTTGTTGTCTGAATTAGAACAACTGAAACATGAACATAAAAAGCAAATTAACGCTCTCACCTTGGAAAATCAAAAAGCTAAGGCTGAGTTGTTAACTTGTGAAAAACAGTTCTCCGCATACAAAAAGCATTCAACGAATCGGGTAGATGACCTTCTTGAAGAAATTATCGGCTTGCAAAACAAACATAAAGAGTTTAAAATTGTTGTTTACAAACATGGTGAATCAGTAACAGCTATTGAAAAGTTTACCTTAAAACCACCCAATCCAAAAGGATATGGAAAAAATCTAGCTGATTACAAACCAAAGCTTTCACTAAAAACATTCAAACCAACTCCTGAAGTTTCCAGTGCAGAATACAAAATTGATAATACTGTTATGAGTGTTGTTGAATATCATCGTCAAGAGGAATTAGATGCAGAAGACGAGAGTCGATCAAATTTAAAAAATGTTGTTTACAACAAACCTTTTAATTATAAAAACGCGGTCACTTTCGTCACACCAACGGATTCTTCTAACACACCAAGGGTCATCATCAAAACACCTGAGTATTCTAATGTTAATCCCAAAACAGATTATGCACAAACTTATGGTCCTTTACCTTCAATTAGTGAAGTAAACTCAAAACCTGAAAATCGAAATATTCTTAGATATTTTGACATTTTCATGGCTGACCTCAAAATTTTACAACATGAGATAGAATATCGTTCTGAAATCAAAATTGAACACTTTCAATCACCTCTGGCGCGAGAACAAAGAGACATTTTTCAGAAAAATCTTTTACCTAATGTTAAAAACTTGAAAAGTTGTGCATTAGCCTGGGAACGGGATTTTCATAAGGAACTTGGAATTATGAAGGTCGTTTTCGAGAAAACAGAAACATCTATTTCCAATACTAAACGTAAAAAGAAACTTTTGAGAAAAGATGTTGATCGACTCTTGGAAGACCTTATCTGTGCTGATGTCCATAATGCTGTGTTGTTTCATTCTTTGCCATATGCATCTGATTATATCTCTGCTGATATTGTTGAAAATGTTGTAACTGTTGAGAACACCAATAATGTGCTTCAGATCGAGTCTTTAAAAGCTGAAAATAAACGATTACTCAACGAAATTTACAATGCAAAACGTCGTCTTCATTGGTGTGAAAAAGATATTCACAATCATCAACTTAGTTTTCAAAAGAAAATCGCTCAGTTGAGTGCAAAATCTTCTGATCCTAAAATTGAGCAACTGGATGATCAAAACGTGTCTTTGAAAAGTCAAATTTCTAAATATGAACAAGAACTTGTAAAAGTTAAACAGGAATATGGTGTCATATTTGATTTACTCAATAAGACTCGTCATGAAGCATCTAACGAACTTGATCACTATCTTGCTCACACTAGAGAAGTCATGAATTTTGCTGGTAATATTCGTTCTGAAAATCAAGATTTGATTCACACTATCTCTAAGTTAAGGGAAATGTTAGGAAAGTATGAACAACTTCCGCCTACCGTGATTAAGAGATTAGCACCAGTCACACTTAGTAATCGTGAACCTAGAATCCCTACTGCCAAATCACAAGTTGCTAATGTGTTTCCCTCTACTGAAACAGGAATAGTTGCGTCTTTTCCAAACGTCCGAACTTCACAGCCTAGGAGCACTCAATCGAAGAATAGGAAGTTGCGACCTAAGAAAAGATCAATAAGGAATGCTAAAGTAGAAGAACACCCTAGGACTCTGAATAAGACTCATGTTGCTTCCACTATAGATGTTGCGTCTGGCAAATGTAATAGAAATAGTGATGTAACGTATGCTAAACCGTTAAGTACTTTTGATATTCAGTCTAATGCACCTTGTGTTATTTGTCGAAAGAGTATGAATTCTGATTGTCATGACAAATGTGTTGCTAAAGCTATAATCTCTCGTTTACGGAATCCTAAGAATCGGAATACCTCTATGCCCACTAATCATTCTAAGTCTGTGCTTGGTAGACCGCCTTCTTTAGATTCTAAGGCAAACATTGTTGTCACTGTAGCTCCAGTTTCACCTCCTAAGAATGTAGTACCACCTAGTGCATTCACTATGACTAAAGCAAAGAGTAGTTATAGATGGCAGAAATGGATATATAACATACTAGGATTTAAATGGATGCCTAAAATTATTAATGTGTGTATGTCTAATAAACCTGCTTCGGAACCCTCTAACATTTCAGGTTCCACATCTACTTCTATTCCATCTGTGTCGTCTGTGTGTAATGCAGGTGATACATATCATTCTCTGGATTGTTGATAGCGGATGTTCCCGACACATGACAGGCAACCTTAAACTGTTATCAAACTTTATTGCAAAGTTCATTGGCACTGTCAGGTTCGGGAATGATCACTTCGCAGCTATCATGGGCTACGGAGATTATGTCAATGGGAACATCGAAATCAGCAGGGTTTACTATGTGGAAGGCCTCGGTCACAATCTGTTTTCAGTAGGTCAATTTTGTGATGGAGATTTGGAGGTTGCTTTCAGGGAGAAAACTTGTTTCATTCGTGATTTACAAGGAAATGACCTTATGTTTGGCTCGCGTAATTCTAGTCTCTACACTATCTCTATGCAAGACATGGTTGCTTCCTCTCCCATTTGCTTACTTTCAAATGCAACATCTACAAAATCCTGGCTATGGCACCATCGTCTCTCACATCTAAACTTTCAAACCATCACCAACCTTGCTCGACACAAACTAGTTGAAGGACTCCCACGATTCCGGTATTCAAAAGATCACCTTTGCTCAGCCTGTGAACAAGGGAAAAGCACTCGTGCTCACTTTCCCTCAAAGGTGGAACACAGCTCTCAGCATGTGCTTCATCTTCTTCACATGGATTTGTGTGGCCCGATGCGCGTGCAAACGATCAATGGCAAACGCTACATCTTAGTAATTGTTGATGACTACTCACGATGGACTTGGGTCTACTTTCTTCGAAGCAAAGACCAAGCTCCACAAATGATCATCACCTTTCTCACAAAAATACAGGTTCAGCTCCGCAACACCGTCAGGCTCATCAGAACAGACAAAGGAACTGAATTTGTTAACAAAACCCTTCGTGAATTCTATGAGAAAGTGGGAATTCAGCATCAAACATCTATTGCACGTACACCTGAACAAAACGGAGTTGTTGAAAGACGAAACCGAACGTTAGTGGAAGCTGCAAGAACAATGTTAATCAATGCTAAACTTCCAGATTACTTATGGGCAGAAGCTGTATCTACTGCATGCTATACTCAAAACCGTTCTATGATCACAAAACGCCACAACAAAACACCTTTCGAGCTTGTCCACAACTATAAACCGAACCTCAAACACTTTCATGTATTTGGATCCCTTTGCTATCCGAATAATGATCGTGATGATTTTGGAAAGCTCAAAGCCAAAGCTGATATTGGAGTCTTTATTGGATACTGTGACAATTCTAAAGGTTTCCGAATCTGGAATCGTCAA
The DNA here is from genome assembly GCA_019973895.1 of Chrysanthemum seticuspe. Taxonomy (NCBI): domain Eukaryota; kingdom Viridiplantae; phylum Streptophyta; class Magnoliopsida; order Asterales; family Asteraceae; genus Chrysanthemum; species Chrysanthemum seticuspe. Next base: position 105,501,707 of record BPTQ01000004.1, read on the forward strand.
ACTAAGGAGGTAATGGAAACAATTCATGCTCATTTTGATGAACTCACGGAGATGGCTTCTAAGTATAACAGCTTAGAACCCGGTCACAACCGTTTAAACTTCCCTCAACCCCCATCATCAGCTGAACAAAGCCCCCAGCTCACTCGTCAAAAAATGGAAAGGTTATTTGCTCCTCTGTTCAGTGACGATATTGATGAACGTGCTCCAGGTGTATCCGCTGTTTCCGCTGCACAACCTGATAATATTCCTATACATGATACACCTGCTACAACAACTACTGTTGAAGATGCACCTACACCAGTTGACTCCAACACAACAGTGGAACACACCGCTTCCAACAATGATGAACCAGCTGATGATATTCTGAATGAAGTACCCCCACCTACAGATTTTGATCCAAATGCGTTCTTCAACCCGTTTGCTAATGAGACTGCTACACCAGATGTCGCGGAATCGTCAACAAACCATTTGAATCCTCAAAATCTGCACAATGTATACCAACATCAACCCTCTACACACCGATGGACAAAAGACCATCCTCTGGCTAACATTATTGGCAACCCAAATCAACCAGTCGTTACGAGACAACGTCTTCACACAGATGGTGAACATTGCATATATGCACTCACTGTCTGCCAATCTGAGCCTAAAAACATTAAAGATGCAATGACAAAAGACAACTGGATTGAATCCATGCAGGAAGAACTCAACCAATTCAAACGTCTTGAAGTATGGGAACTGGTTGAAAGACCAACAGGGGTCTACGTCATTGGTCTAAAATGGATTTGGAAAAACAAATTGGATGCTGAAGGGAACGTCATCCGAAACAAGTCACGTCTAGTTGCTAAGGGTTATCGTCAGGAAGAGGGAATAGACTTTAAAGAATCTTTTGCTCCGGTTGCTCGTCTTGAGGCTGTTCGGATATTTCTCGCGTTCGCGGCTCATATGAATATGACGGTCTTTCAAATGGATGTCAAAACTGCGTTTCTCAATGGACAACTGAAAGAAACGGTTTATGTCAGCCAACCCGATGGATTCGTTGATCCAGAGTGCCCGAACCATGTCTACAAACTGAACAAAGCTCTTTATGGTCTCAAACAAGCCCCTCGGGCATGGTACGATAAGCTATCATCTTTCCTCATTGCTAATAATTTCACCAAAGGTTCGGTTGACCCAACTCTTTTTATACAATATCACGGGGTACATATCTTAATTGTTCAAATTTACGTGGATGACATCATTTTTGGGTCTACACATAAAAAGTTTTCAATCGCTTTTGCAAAACTAATGAAGATAAATTTTGAAATGTCCATGATGGGTGAACATACATTCTTTCTAGGATTGCAAGTTCATCAATCACCCCGTGGTATTTTCTTGAGTCAGTCTAAATATGCCCTTGAACTGTTAAACAAATTTGGAATGACAACCTGTGACACTTATGCCACACCAATGGCTCATACCAAGAAGCTAGATGCTGATTTACATGGGAAATTAGTTGACCCTACCAAATACCGAAGTATTATTGGGTCTCTCATGTATCTAACAGCTAGCAGACCTGATATTGTCTTTGTCGTTTATCTATGCTCCCGCTATCAGTCGCGACCAACTGAAACCCACCTCTCTGAGGCTAAAAGAATCCTCTGATACATCAAGGGAACCATTAATTTGGGGATCTGGTATCCGAAGGATTCTGGTTTTGAACTAATCGCTTTTTCAGACGCTGACCACGCAGGATGCTTAGACTCAAGGAAAAGTACTTCAGGAGCTCTACAATTTCTTGGTGATAAACTGGTGTCTTGGCAATCAAAGAAGCAGGATTGTACATCGCTGTCATCAACTGAAGCAGAATATGTAGCCATGTCCGCATGTTGTGCTCAAGTCATCTGGATGAGAACACAACTCAAAGACTATGGTTACGTATTCGACAGAATCCCGATGTACTGCGACAATCGGAGTGCCATTGCGATCTCGTGCAACTCAGTTCAGCACTCGAAATCAAAGCACATCGATCTTCGCTATCATTTCATCAAGGACCACGTGGAACAGGGTACCGTTGAATTATACTTTGTGGGTACTGAATATCAATTGGCAGATCTTCTCACCAAAGCCTTGCCTCCCACTAGGTTTAATGAGTTGGTCCACCGAATTGGTATGAGGTGTTTGACTCAAGAGGAATTGGATGACCTCCTAAAACAGTCTTAAAAACCTGTCAAACACCAAAACTCTATTTTGTAAATAAATATTTCAAAAACAAAATACAAAAATATAAAATCTGACAAAACAACAAAAATATTCCACTAATCTACTTTTCTTTCAACATGCCAAGTACATTTCTTCCGTCAACACTTTTATCTTTCAAAATTCAGTATTTTTTTCCGATCAAGTGTTGAGGGGGAGAAAATAATCTCTTAACTGTTTCAAAACATCTGTGTACTTGCATGTTATCATTATCTCGGTTGTTTCTCTTATCAATGGTGGTAAATGTTTCTGGTTCAATAACACTCCTCGGACTTAAATTAACCTTTCATCATTTCTCTTAAGTCGAGGGGGAGTGTCGTCAAATCTCTTTCTTAAAATCTTTGTTTGGTAACAAAATGGAAGTTAAATGGCTTTGTTTGAAAAAGGAAAAGGTGGAGGGACCAAAATTGTCAAAATGTTAAAGTCACTTTTAATAAAAACACCTCCCACCTACTTTTCACTTCACATTTAATACACACAACTACTTTCATCCTACGCCTAAGATTGAACCAAGAAATCCGTTGTTTTGATCATCATTTTGTAAGTGTTTTAATGATCTTAACATGTTTTTAAGCTAAGGTTTTTAATCTCATGCAAATCCAACGGCTAAAAAGTGTGTTACGCGTGATTATGTGTTCTACGCATAAGCGTATGAACACATAATCATTGTGTGTGTGTTTTTGGTTAAATGGATTGTGTCAAAACGTTTCTTATACATCAAGGATACCATTTTAACCATCAAAACCCACCCTGAAACACGTATTAATGATTTTTTGAAAATTAGGGTTTATGAGTCGATTTGGGTTTTTCAAAATGTGAAGTGTTTTGGTCTAAAAGATTGTTGGATTATGGTTATAAGGTGTTGAATTGATCATTTCCATAGTTGGTAACCACCCAGAAACACAAATTGGTTGACAATTTGAAACTAGGGTTTAAAGTTCATAACTTTTGGGTATTTTTGATTCACAACGATTTTGATGTTATAACTTGGCCTAATGACTCTACCAACACTCTAAAACTACCAGAATTAAAATGGTGCATATCCTATGGCTAGAAGTGATACGCGTAATTCTCAAACCTTAGGGTTTTGACCTACGCATATGACTTTCTACGCGTAACTGTGTTATAAATGCTCATGCCATAACTTGTTGATAAAATGATGCTTTGTGTTAACTTTGATGATTTGATGAACTTATTTCAGGCTTTGCTACGCTTAATATTCAGAATCAAGGTCATTTGCAACTCTACGCATAAGGATTACCCTACGCGTAGTCAAGTTATGCGTAAGAATAATTCTACGCATAACCATTACGCGTAAGGTTCTACAATGGGACTACGCGTATCCTGTGAAGGATATGCGTAAACAGTGACCTCTACGCATAAGGTCTACTCTTACGAGTAAGCCTTACGCGTAAGGTCCTTATACGCCTACGCGTAAGCTCTACGCATAAGGTCCCCTTTTCCTACGCGTAACATTTCTTACGCGTAAGTTAGGATCCTACGCGTAAGCTTTCGTCTACGCGTATCTCACTACTGTTTACGCTTAACTTTGCCTAAAATACGCTTAACCCTGGATTGACCTTCATAATGAATTGTTACGTGTACAAACTTGTAAATAAACTAATCATAACATCACGAATCCAATAATGTCACTAATAACTTAATCGTTTGATATGTTGTGAACAATAAGTGATAACATAAACTTTAAAACTTAAAGTTAACTAACTCACGAAACATTTCACGACGTCATTGGACTATTGAACAAACAAGTGACTTAGGACTCGTAACAATCATTGACACTGTACATTTAATAAATAGACAATAAGACCTTCTGTTGACTAACATTATGTCTTTCGATATGTTGGTTCTTTTGGCTAATGTTATTTCAGATCACGACATGGCTGAACAAATGAATGTGGATGCATCAAAAGTTCTTACAATTGCTGATATCTTTCCAGAGGGTTATCCGAGAAAGCTTGGAAAGAACAACCTTAGGGTTGACTTTGACACCCTAACATGATCAGAATCTTCTTGTCTCATTGCAGTGGATATTCTCAGGAATCATCCCTACCAAAACATGCTCTCACACTCTGCCACAGTTCCAGAGGTTTACATTCAACAATTCTGGGATTCCATGCAGAGGATCACTGGTCAAAATTCTGTGAATGTGACTCTTAATCACATACAAGTCACTATCACTCCTGATGACTTATGAGATGTTCTCATCATTCCAGACATCGCTCCAACCGATTTCTTTGCCACCCCTACTGAACAGACTGTCCTGCAATTCTTGATAGATATTGGTTATGATGAAGCTGCAGGAATCATTACTAAGCACTCTCACGTGGAGCTGAAGAATATTCCTCAACCATGGAGGACACTCTATATGATCATCACCAAATCAATCTCTGGTCGTGACAGTGGCTATGAGCATCCCAAGCTCATGGAACTGCAAATTTTCTGGTCATTGATCAACAAAAAGGACATTATAATTGAAGCACTGCTATGGGAAGACATGATGCTGTTTCATAAGAAGCTTGGCTCCAAAATTCCCTATGTCAGATACACCAAACTGTTGATCCAGAGAGCTCTTGGACTTCATCCTGATATCCCCAGGAGACTCAATGACCCAGATAATCATGACTTATTGACTGAGCACATTCTATCTGTCAGAATCAAAGAAACGTCTACGAAGAAACAGGGAGCTGAATTACCCGATCACCTTCTTATAGAGGAAATCAAAAAGCTGGAAACGTACAAAAGGTATCGGGTAGCCGTTAAAGAAGGTAAAGTTGGACACCTTGATGAAAAGGCTTCTGGGACACCTACTCGAAGGACCAGAAGAGGCAGTGCTGGAAGTGTCACAAGTATAGATAGTCAGAGGAATGTTCCAAAGAGGAAACCTATTCCAAAGAGGAAACCTACTCCTAAGAAGAAAGTTCCCTCTCAGGAAGCTACTCCTATTCCATCCTCTACACCTGAACCTCCAAGAAAGCTTTTGGACGAAAGTTCTGAAGGAACAGAATCAGACGAGGAGATTCATTATTCTGAAACTGCACAAGATGTCTCAGACATTCCAAAACCTCCAAGTCCTCAAGCTGACAAAAGTAAAGGGAAGACTCCTGTACTTGAGACATTTGATGAAAGCTCTGAAGATGAAGAAGAGCAACTGGATCAATCCTACAGGAAGACGGTTAAATTCGTTAGTCACCTTCAAAAAGCTGAAGAATTTGCAAAAGATCAAATGGGTGGACCCGGAGGATCAAGTGGTGCTGCCCACTCCTCACCAGATCCTGATGCGGTTAATCGACCCGATAAGGGATCTGGTGCCACCACTCTTCTGCAACAACAAAAGCTTGTGGATGATACTATCGAATATGAGTTTGAGAACCCTGAAACTGAGAAGTCTGAGAAAGATAAAGATGATGATTATGACAAGTTGCTTCTGGAAAGTCCCACACATTCACAGAAAGAAACTTCTGAACCACCTAAGGACCCCGAGCCTCCTCATGTCTCCTCATCATCAGACTCTTCATCTCATTCATCACCACCACCATCAAAGAGATCAACCAAATCATCATCCAAATCAGTAAAGAAACCACCTCGTTCTTGGATATCTCATGCTCATAAATGTATTGGGAATGCTGTCAAACAAATCAGAAAGAAAGACATTCTCCAAAAGAAGTTGAATTTCTATGCTGATCACATACAGCATTTGTATGACGAGCATGAAAAGATGAAAGAAGAAAGGAAGTTTATTCAGGAATTCATGAAAAGTCATCGTCAAGAGGAACTGAACGAAATGATCGAAGGTTACACTAACAACTACCTTCAGAATATCGTTCCTAAAGTCACAAAGGAGTTGTTCACCAGACAACTTTATCCAAATCTTATGCAAATCGCCAAGCAAACTATCCGATCAACGCCCCTAACAGTAACAATCAATCCAACCGATCCGGTAGTTTTCTCTAACAATGAATTGGTGGCCAAGCTTGTTACAAAAATGTCGCCACGAGCTGCAATGTTCAACTCTGAAGAAGCAAAATTGTATCAAGCATTGTTAGACTACCAACTTCAAGAAGCTTGTAGATTTGAGGCAGAAAAGTTGAAACGTCCTAGAGACGATGAAGATAAGGATAAAGACAAGGACTCTGCACCTAAACGTCAGAAACAGTCTGGTGAATCTTCTTCGATGCCACCTCCTCCACAACGGACTTCTTCTCAACAAAAGTCTCCTCCACCTCGGTCTTCTACTGATAAACCTCGGGACGATTCCGAGTTACCACCCATGACTCAAAAAACAGGAGATTACTTTGAGTATACGGGTGGTGACGATGAAGAGGTCCTTGAGCCCCTACAACAACCCACCTCACCCAAACAAGTGCAGAAACCAGAATCACCATCAAGGCCTTCCAAAAAGAAGAAGAAAACGACTCAGCCTGAAGTCGTATCATGGCTAGATGACGATAAAACCGAAGAGTTTGAATGGTTCTCCACACTTGTCAATCAAACTCCCTACCCTGATGAAGGTCAAGACTTGATAGACGGTTCTACATTGGAGCACGCAAAACTTTTGCAAGAAAAGTTCCATGTGAAGAAAATGACGAAATCTGAGTTGAAGCGAATCAAGAATGAAGCGTTTCAACTTCTAAAAGACAGCTCTGAAAGCGCCCTCGAGGTCGAATATCATCTTGAGAACATCGCTCGAGCTATGTCTAACAACATGGATTGGCTCAATCCGGAAGCAAACATTGACTTCACACAAAGGGACAACCCTCCATACTACACCGATTGGACCAAACCCCTACCGACCATTGGCCAAGCAGATGAACCACGGATTCCCTTCCGATACTTCTTTAACAGAGACCTGGATTTTCTCTTACACGGTAGCGATGGTTCGCGAAAATACGCTACATCGTTGACTCTTCCATTCCCAGCGGCTATTTACTCAAACTGCATAGCTATCGAGGAACGTGCAAATCGCTTGTTTTCTGACAACGTGCAAGCATACGACCGAGATGCATTGTATGGGATTCATCATTGGCCTGAACGCCGAAGAATCTACTACAGAAGCTGCCTGGTTCAGAAGTCTCAACACGCAGTGTACAGTTCTAAGGACATCGTGGCCATCAAACACGTTGATCTCAAGTCTAAGTGGGACTACACCTTCTTGAAGAATATCATAGTCAAACGACAAGATGAACAAGACTATGCATTCTCCGAAGCTGACTTTGAGAATTTGTCCCTCAACGACATCGAAGACATGTACCTTGCCAAAGTACAGGGTCGTATGAGACAATTCTCGACTGAAGTTCAACGTGAATTTATCAAGTCACTTCTCATCTTCATTAGACGCATCGTGAACAAAGAACGTGTAGAAGATATCCAGCTGGCTGTTGAATCTTATCAGACGCGTGTCAACCTCACTCCTTCAACGCTTGATCTTCCCGACATCAATCAGCTATCTTAATATACGCTCATCAGCAAACCTTTCGGAGTTGTTTACCGCAGTGAACTTCAAAGAAACTGCTTAATGGCGTGTAGTGATCTTCAGAAATTCGGGGATCATACTTTGAAGCTGGTTAGGGACGGATTGGCGTACAGGTTGAAGGATATACGCCAGAAAATTGGGTCTCCTAAGCGCTGGAATTCTCAGGAAAGGAGGGATGTGAGACGAATCATCACCATGATTGATGAACGGTTGTTCAGAAGGGATCAGTTCAGACGATTGGAGAGCTATGTTGGTGGTCGACCCAGGATTAACATAACCGGCTTTCAACGCCCTTTGCGCACTCCTGGGAACATCACTGCACTTCCTGGTACCCCTTGAATTGGTTCTTTCATTACAAATTTGGATGTGTGATTATATATATTATGGCTTGTGCACACATAACAGTGTACAACCCGTAATTGTCAAGAAAGGACCCTGTGGTACGCTTCAGTGCCACAATCCTTATAAAAGGAGCGAAAGCTTCTTACTTTTGAGTAAAACCTATCAAACCTTTCATTATTCAAGGTTTTGCTCAAAAGAACAAGTACTTCCCTGTATGATTTTCAAAACCTCAACCGTTTATATCACTAGTTGAGGGGGAGTATTTGAATTAAAACTTTGATTCACAAATTGTTCACAGTGGTCACTCTTCCCGCAACACTCGAAATGGTCATATTTATTCTCAAAGGTTTCAAAAATAACATTTTCATATGCCATTTTTGAGGGGGAGAAAATTGTGTGATAAGAAATATGTTGTGCAAAATGCAAATGAATCTGTGTACCTCAGACTTAACCAACGAATTGACGGTACTAAACTGTTTGTAACTCGAAAAGACTTGTCCTGGACGGGTAATAATTTCAAGCTAGTTCGCTAGTAATGTAAACGTGTCTCGCAAAGGACTTGTCCAAGTAGAAAGTACCATTCGAGACACTCTTGGTAGACATGAACTCTGACGGGTATGACAACCTTTCGAGGTTTGTCTACACCTTCAAGGTAGTTATTAGAGCTAGTTGTCACCTAAAAACTGACAATGTAACTCTTTAACTACGCAACGTAACCGTGTCTCGCGGGGGATTGTCTATCTCGAGTGGATCAATTCAAAATGTGCGCGCTCTTTCCTCACTGTGCATTTAACCGTTAATACTATTAAGCACATGTGGAGGGGGAGTATTTATGCAAAATCCTATCTCTCACAGTGGTTCAAACATGTTTTTCATTTACAAACTCTTTGAGAGATGTTTCACAAACAGTGTTTTTAATGGCAACATAGGTTAGTCATGGAGTTATAAGGTGACTAAGGTTAGGAATAACCGTCCTATGATCCGCCAGAGCCGGAGGGATCTACCCAAGGACATCACAAATAGTTAGTACTTAGAAGTCCTTAGGTATGATTATAAAAAGGAGAAAATGAGAATCGGAGAAAGAAGGAGTTGAAGAATCAAAAAGAAATGCTAAGAAAAGGGTGAAAAGAAACAGCCCTCCAGATTATTCAACTTAGGGCAGACACCGGGTTCAATTCATATGCTACTGGCTGTCACTTAGTGACACCGGTATTGAAGATTAAAAGTCGTCATGGACCCAGTGACGCATGCACTAAACCTTCTTAGCCACTCAAGTTTCTCTCAACAGAAGCTTGTTTCATTCTCACAGGGAACCCTACGTAAACTATTGGCTTTCTCTTAGAGATCGCTGGTATTGAAGAAGGAGACCCTCTCCCTAGTCTCCGCTCAGGAAAACCAAAATGCACTATTGAGTCTAGAGCCACGAGATTCATCAAAAGATCTCTTAGGAACACTTGACATTTTATCACTTGACGATCACCAAATAAGATTATCAGTGGTTCATATCGAGTCCTTCACAGATCTTAGCAATCTGTCGAGAACATTCATGAGAGGTTCACATCTGTGATCCTCAGTGATTGAATGGAAACTCCTGCCAGGGTCAACATCAAACAGCCCTGACAGCAGGTCACTTCGGTAACTCCCCGTGGATTACGCGGAGTATGTCTCAAACGGTCTACAGTCGTGAGGTGATGCTACGGTGTACCTCAGCGACTCATCTGAACTGTAGATGTACTTTAGTACATCGTGTTATCTCACTTGTGGGACTCCAGTTCAGGAACGGCCTTTGTAAGAATTAGAGTTGTGTTTTCACACTATGCTGTTAACACTCTCGAAGTTCAAACTTGTAAGTGCCGGAACCTGCTTATTACTAACCGTTTGAAATATTTTCTTCTTATGGAAGCTCCGGAGCAGGATGATCGTGCTGATTCTTCTCATGCTCACGCCAACATCATCACTAATGGAAGTTCTATTCAAAAGCAACACAACCGTCAGAATGATTCTTCGTCAAACCAAAGAATCTACAAAGTTAAAGACTTAGAGAACTTCATCAGTATTGAATTCCAACGTCATAGAGCGTGTGAGCATGTTGAAGAATGATGTGGAGACACTGGAGCAGCGAAGCAGACCTGTGGCAGACTGATGCAGACAACAACATACTATCACTTTCACCACAAAGAACAATGATCAAAGAACAAAGTTAAAGATGACGTCAAAGCATAACTGTTCAAAGATAACTATCTCTCTACACTGGGGAGATTGTTCGAATCAAGGAAATTCCTCTCACAAGAAAGAAGAATGTCAGAAGACGTCAGAGCTACTATTACATCAACGCCTTCACCGTTCATCACCAACACTTGAGGGGGAGATTGTTGGAATCACTCCTAAACCATAATCAAGTGTTAGTAATTAATATGTAATAGTTAGCTTTATTATGGCCTTTATGTTTGTTATTAGCCTTAAGCTTATGTAGAAGGCCCATGAGCTTAGGCCCAAGCCCATAAAAGAAAGGATGGAAACTAGGAGTGTTGCCCTAGCTTTCCTCCTATAAATACTCTTGTAAACCCTCATTTGAGGGTTGGTTGTTCAAGTTATTTCCTTTCATTCACCTCTACGCATAACCGTGTTATATTATCGTGTGTGTGTGTTTGGATCTTGTTCAATCGCCTTAACCTCTTTCTATATTACTTGTGTTTGTAAAACTAGTGACCTGACAGAATATTTAGCAAAGGTATGACCGTTAATAATTTACATTATTTTTTTGATATTATTATTAAAGTCTTAGTTGTATGATTAATCTTTATTAGTAATTACTTAAGTAGTTGTCAATATTAAAATCATCATCAAGAATAGTATTCTTTGATTGATTTATATAGACTACACTACTAATCTGTAATAATGATATATCGGTTATTCGATAGCCTCAATCATTATTCATCACAAAAGGATTATTGACACTTCATCTATGTCAATGAATATCCATGTGAAATTTCTTATATTATGATAAAATGGGATTTTTATCATAATCTTTGAAAAACCTCCCAAGAATTATGACTAATTCGTAAAAAGGGAATCACGTCAAATAGGATTAGTATTAAACCATCGAAACCCCGAATCACAAGTTATAGAGATTAAACATCAAACTCTAGGCATTTTAGAACTGCCAAACCAAAGTTATCAAGGAATGCTTAAACTGATTTTTGCTGTCATGCCGGATCCCTGAGCTTGAACCAGCCGGATCCCTAATGAGAGGGATCCGTGCAACAGAAGATAGCATAAGTTAGAAATGATCACTGTGGAAGTTCCACAACCACTTTCCTTTCAAAGACTCACGAACAAAAACTCAATTACTGTTCACAGGAGCAATTTGATCATTTCCTTCAAGCATAACAATCTCTTGTGTAAGTATAATCTTCACTACATTGTTAATTTAATTCCTTGATTTCTAGGATTAAAATTTCTTCATCTTTAGAAGTTGGGTTCAAATGGGTTTATCATAATTTGTTACGACATTGTTTTCTAAGATAATCTAAATCAAAGAATTAACATTGTTAATACAAATTAAACTAATTTCTTGAATTCAATAAAGATGATTTGAGCAAAATTGTGATCAAACCCTTTAGGCTACTATTCATAATTAACACCACATTGTGGTTGTGTTGTTTAGGAACAATCATGCCAAGTAACCGACAACAAGACTATCAAGATACCGCCCATTACATTCCAATGTACCATAGAAAAGATGGACTTAGCCCGGAAGATAGGAAAGCTTTCAAAATGCTCGAAAAGAGAATTTTTCATGAAGGTCGTGTAGTAGAACCATTGTTTCTTGCTAACATCAACATCCGACAAGTTTTTGGGACCATTGGCTTTGATTGTTTATTGGACATAAACGAACAAATTTTCCCGGTTTTCGTACTCGAGTTCTACAAGACACTGAGGATAGTTAGAAATGATGATGGGTCCATCTCAATTGTCTTCATCATAAATGAGCATGAGTACACCCTTTCGCTTGTGGAGTTTGGAAGAATACTACGGGTTCCATATCAAGGAGTTTGCATGTTTTCCAATGAATGGTCTTTGGCGGAGATACACGATATGGTTGATCACCATGAAATCTACCACATGAGAATCTCGGAAGCAACCACGGTGAGGGACACCGTGTTCATGCCAAGAGCATCTCCATCGAGGGTCACTAGAAATTCGAAAGTGATCTATAGGGATCCTTTCCAAATGGAGCTCTCCGAGATGTATGCCTTGTATAGGAAATGGGAAGTTGTGGTGAGGGAGAATGTATTGTGCTTATGAGGGAACAAGGATCACCCCAATGCATGCCTAAGTTTCATGATCTATTGCCTAGTGACCGAGACTCGCTTCAACCTTGCATACTACATGATTAAGAGAATGGCAAGCGTCAAAAGCATGGACAAAATGGTGCTCCCATATGCAATGCTCCTATCCCGTCTTGCAAACTTCATCTTTGCCTTAGATCCTTCTCCGTACTCCTATGATCATAGCTTTTGCAACAAAGTTATGGTGTCATTAACCGAGGGTAGAACTACAAGGTTTATGGTGGAAGGCAAAAGGCCTCACCCACACACGGATTCCTCGTATGAACGGGAGAGGCAAAGAGAAGGTGAAGGTAGTAGCAACCCACTCGGAAACACTGATCTTGACCCTTTGGACTACATCAATCAATTGTCGGACATTCCTAGGCCATCACAAGAATGGCAACAAACCAAGGGGATCTTCAAGTGTTTCGCAAACTTCTTGAAGAAAAAGAAGTAGACATGGTGTGATAAAGAGTGGAGGAGGGATGAAGACGGGGAGTGGTGGAGAAGTAAGATAAGGTCATAGGACCTTAATTTGTGAAAACAATTTAAAACAATGGGTTGTAACATCTAAACAATACTTATGTAGAGTAGGATGCAGTATGTAGCTATTACCATAACTTGGCATTGAACAATCTTAACTTAGGAACATGTAGGATGAGATTTTACGACTTCTTGAAATCATTCAAGTAGTCATCGTCACTCATCTTTAGGTACCTTTAGCTCCCCCGCACTTGCTATGCGTTATACTTGATGTGTTCTTGCATTTAGTCTTTGTAAAAACAACTAGGAGAAGCATTTGCTAAGAGTGCAAAAATTGCACATTTGCTGAAAGCCTTCTGATCTGCAGCAGGCGGATCTCAGCGTTATAACTAGCCGGATCCCTCCCAAGAGGGAACCGTGGGATCTGTGACTACAGATGAGCAATACAGACTTCCTTATATCAAAAACAGCTCACTAGATCACCTCACACTAGTCAAACATAAGACCTTAGAACCAACTAAAGTCTTCCTCAAGCATTTGAAAGCTTCACACTCACCCATAGCTTACCTGGGATCTATTTCAAAGTGTTTTTGATTTATCAACTCAACAAAACTCACCATATTTCTGCTCTAACGCCCACACATTATTCCTCACATCTCAATACACTTAGTTTGATATTTCTATCAATTTTAGCAAATTGATTTTAGTCACTTTTAACTCTAAAATAGGCTTGAAACTAGTTTTTTTTTTTTTTTTTTCTTTATTTTTCAAGAGCTTATCAAATTTCTCTTGAGCTATCATCCGACTTCTAGGACCAATTACCACCATTTTTTTATTTCAAAACAAATGGTATCCTTCTCAAGCACTTAGTTAGACTATCTAAAGTCCACTTTCCTACCCAAAAACCATCATTAAGCATTCTCACTCCTTATGGTTGAGCATTTAAGACATCCACCACTTAAGACATCAAAGGAAAGTCAAAACCTCAAAATACATATGCACTAGACATTACAAGAAGCATAATCATTTCATCACATATATGTCTGACAGACGGATCCCTGGTTTATAACCCGACGGATCCCTGGTGAGAGGGATCCGTGTCTACAGAAAGACTCCAATCAGCTCTTCTCTTCAAATTTTAGCCACCTTTGGTAATCTAAACACCTTTTGCCAACATTTAATATTATCCTAGAACTGAACAATATCTCAACTGACCTTAGTGCATGCTTAATCCCCTTAGTGGTCATGAATTTAATGTCTTAACTCTAAATCATCCTTTATAAACCAAACACCCTTGAGGCTAAGTCATCACTCTTACCTAGTACTCAAAAATCAACAATTAGAAGCTCATATTGCATTCTCACCATCACCATGACTAAAGCACTTAGCAACAACTCTTCAACCAAAGGTTCATTCAAAAGGAATGGTTATATGATTCATGAGAGTTCATCCACCGAATCATCTCCCGTAAGAGATAACAATGCTAGAATCCCACCTCAACAAACCCACTCAACAATTGCTAAGAAACCCGCAAGAATTAACATTAAACCTCTTGGGATAGAAAAGGGTTCATCTAGCTTAAAACCAAACATAGCTAGCTCTAGCAAACCGTCTAAGCCTTCATTCATAGAGCATGGACTACACTCTTTCACCGAGCCTATCTCTCACCCAAATCTTTATTCATTAGAGCATTCACCACCAAGAACCTCCCAATCACCAACTTTCTCGTTAAATAGGGAACCACCTACAACACCATCAAGTCCATCATTGGAGACAAGAAATCACCAAGGACTTGATCATATGGAGGAATTTCCATTACCACCACCCTCATTTTTAGTAGAACCTCATCCTACATCTCTCAATGAAATCCCACCATCATTCGTAGAGCCTCATCAAAACATCCAATTTCCCCCGGTTCCAAATCAAGACAATAATTGCTCAAATTGTCTAATCACCCAAGGACTTGTTCAAGAAGTACGAAATGAGTTACATTTCATGTTTAATCATCTTCTTGAAAGATTGGACCAAATCAACAAGTCTACTCATCCTTAGACTCAAGCACAATTTTGCTTCTTAAGTTTTAAGTAACTTACTAGTATTAATAGATTAAGTATTACGTGGCTAAGTCATTCTCTTATTTTTAGAGATTTGTTGATTATCTCTTATATTTTATTGAATGATAGTTTATATGCCATATCGGTTTGAGAATATGTGTGTTGCTTGAATATACATCTCACTTTGATGTTTCCATTATTTGTTATATCATCGTTGCTGTATTCTGTCATCAGATAGATGGATCCCTTGAAATTGCCTAGACGGATCCCTCCAAGGAGGGAACCGTGGGATCCGTGCAACAGAAGACCATATTTCTACTAACTTGAGTCTTATTTGCAGGAAATTATGCACTATATACTTGTTTTTAACCTTTATTTTGTAGATTTTCAAAATACACATGAAGACTTTGACACCTTAAGCTAGGGGGAGCTTTGTGTCAAACCATACATTGCAAAACCATTTGCAATACAATCCTCATATGGATTACATTTTGTTACATCCCCTTGCAAAGTTGCAATCATTAAGGGGAGCGTTATCATCACTACGACAAAACCATATGCAACCATAGTTGCAATACATTAGCTTAGTAGTTTTTATTTACTTGATGCCCTCACAAAGGGATGGACTCGTCAAGGGGGAGTTAAGACGAGAACTCTTCCCGTCACTTGCTCTCTATATTTTTTCTTTTTTTTTACATGTTTTTCTTAAAACATTGTGTTACTTTCTTTTCGACGCTCTTTTTGTTTCGACAAAAAGGGGAGAAGAGAGTAAAAACTCCAATTCGAACTTTTATGAATTTTAGTTTTTCCTTAAAATAATTTTAAGGTTTTGTCATCAACAAAAAGGGGAAGATTCTTAATACAAATAAGCCGTAAAAACGTTTATTTATATTTTACGATCTTCTGATGTTTTGTCGATAACAAACGTAAAATCATTTTAACGAAACAAATAAAATACGTAAATGGTTTGAGCCAATAGTTTTCTAACACACTTACGTTTTCACATAAAACACTAAAACAAGTATAAGTGATTTTATGATTTAGTAATACATATGTACAACAACTAGTGTTTACATATTGGGCAAATATATACATAACTAGTATGTATTATAATTGGTAAAAACTACAACCCATGGAGCATATCCATAACCCATGGTATTGACCCATACCCATTTGACTAGATGCATTGCATCTATTAGGTACATTGTATCTAATGAAATACCCATGGACCAACCCATGACCCATGACCCATAACCAAAATACCCATGGGCAAAGAGGAGCATCCCACGGATCCCTAACATTACACTAGACGGATCCCTTAAAGGTGGGATCCGTGGAACTGTAGTTGTTTCTCCTTTATAAATAGTGAGCCATTTCTTCCTTTTGGGTTGCCACTCCCACACATACTTTCCCCAAGTATTGTAACACTCTAACCACTGATCCTAAGGGATCTTTCTATTAAAGGCGAGATCACCACTTCTTGAAGTCGAGCAAGCTCAAGTCCATGAGTTGCCATGCTTCGTCATCATCAAGACTACTGATGTTCTCTTGTTGATAGTTCTTTCTTCCTCCATAGAATTGTTGTGTCGAAGGCATTAGTGAAGAATGCCGAAAGAGTCAAGACGAAAGCATTAGTGAAAGGTGCTTAACGTCCGTATCAAAAAGTATTAGTGAAGAATGCTAAAGGTATCAAGACGAAGGCATTAGTGAAAAGTGTCAAGCGTTTGTGTCAAGGGCATTGGTGAAAGATGCCTAGGAATCAAATCAAGTGGCATTAGTGAAGAATGCCAAGGTCGTATAATCGATGAGGTGCATCGTTATACAAATAGTGATAATTTTTTTACAAGGATGTTGATATCCTTGATGGTGTTGTAATAAGGAGTGGGTCTCCTTTGGGATTAGGTGTTGTGTAGTATTGGGTAGTTCCTCCATTGTAATGGAACTCGGTACTTAGCCTAGTACCGGATAAAGGGTAGGCGACGTTGTGGTAGGTGTGGTTCACCTTGGTGAAAGAACCCGGTGGTTAGCCTAGTACCGGAAAAAGAGTAGGCGACGTTGTGAAGGCTTCTCCGCCATAAGGAGTTGGTGTCGTGTAGTGATTACGAACTCTCGAGTAGGTGACTCGGGGAGTGGAGGTGGGAAAGGAAGGTGTCCTTGTAGCCGAACCACTATAAATACTCGTGTCGTGGTTATGTGCTTCTTACTCTTTATCTTTCATTAAACTTTTATATATCTATCTATCAACGTCCAACATACACATCTAAGTAGATTGACATAAGCCGATCTAAATATTTTAAAACATAGTTTTAATTGGTAAAACTATTCAACCCCCCCCCCCTTCTAGTTTTCCACATTAAGACATGGGAATTTCCAAAAATTTATAAACTGCACAGAAAACAAAAACTGATCATTCTTTTTCTACATAGCCTGACGTCGTAAGGCTTTAATCCTGACGCCGTCAGGTTGTCCTGACAAAAACTGGTCTGTTGCGTTTTTCTGGAAAAATTCTAGAAAAATTACATCATTAAAATCTAGAAAAATTCCTGCAAAACATCCATTATGACTCGATACAAACATTTCACTCTAACAAACACACATATATATATATCAATTTCAATTATTGCAATCCTCATGTTCATGTTCTTAAATACTTATGTGATCTTCCCTACACTTATCTTTTTGTAAAATACCTTTATATGTAGTTAAAACGAAGTTAAAGACAAAATAAAGCATTTTCATAAAGTCTAACATGAGAATAAACAACAATGAAAAAGATATATAAACACACAAATTGAAAAACAAAACAAGCAAACAATTAAGCATGGGTTGCCTCTCACGAAGCGCTTTTCTTTATTTATGAGTCTTGTAGCTAGACTCGAAGCCGTGCTCCTACGTCATCTCATGCACGCTTGTGTGCCCATATCTAAGACACTCTAATGTTCTCTCATCTTTCTTATAGTCATCTCCTAACTCTAGACATTTTTTATAATACATGTCATTCTTTTCATAAGTATGTCTAAGTCCCATTTGTCTGTCTCTTTCACTAAGTAACGGAATAGGAGCCATTCAATTACATGCCTCGATATCTTTGTGTTTAAACCTAGGGTGTGTACGGGGCATTTGATAGACAAAATCCTCAACATCACTAGAGAATGTAATTAAACCATCAACCATTTTTTCATTTAACTTAGTCATTCTCTTAAAGGGTTTTCCAAATATCAATTGAGTGAGGCTTCCGTCAATGAATTCTCCTAAGTCTTCTAAAACCATGAATTCTACCAAATAAGCAAGACTTCCAACAAATACGTGCAAGTGAGTGGCCGCGTCAACAACATTATTCCCATGATAAGCTAACTTGTTTACCTTACTTTTATTGTATAAATTCCTTGAGATTAAGTTTAAAGGTAAAAACGAATTCAAGTAAGCATCAAAACCTTCTAATCTTATCTTGCAAGGGAATTGCATGTTAAAAGGACTATATTTCTCAATTCTACACCTAGGGTCAAAACTTTGAGAGGGATCTTCTTCCATCTCAATCCTAGCTCCATTGATGACTTCACCGTTGTCAATTGCCTCCCCATCATCAAATTCCTCATAGGAGTCCGAATCATAGAAAGGACTATTATGTTGCCAATTTATTTTGTTATGACCTAAGTGATTTACAAAGTGGTTAATGGGTGAAAGGTTTTGTGGAATTGCATTTTCCATTGCGGGGTTTGGAGCGGGTAGTGCAAAGTTTCTTCGGCAAAAGATGCGAATCATGGAAAGTGATGAGAATTACAAAAAAAAAAACACAAAGAAGGGGGATAGACTACAAGGAAGCTAATGAAAAATAAAAAAAAATATTACTTGATATGAATCAAGCAAGGGAACCTAAATGAGATAGAAGTCTAACTAGCTATTCTATTCCCTGGCAGCGGCGCCAAAAACTTGATAGAAGGGTTCGGGGTCGAGAAAACCTCATTTTCTACGAGCAAGCTTTTCAACCCTCTAGGCAGTGAACCTAATCGTTGTAGTGTAGTATGAGGTAAGCCTCAGGGATTGATATCGTTCTCTAGAGGAATAGGAATGCTAGAAAAAGTTTTACGACGAGAAGGTACGGTTGACGATGATATTTTTATTCTTTTAGAAAGCAAAGGTAAATATCTCGGGGTATATGATTGGGGGGTGGTACTTCTACCGATTTCTCTACTTCTACTAATTATCTAATTACAACGGATAGTTTTATGCTTAATTGAGGTGTGCTCGTATGGTGATTAAAGATTTGTTCACTTAGATACTATTACTCCCTAGTTATCTTTTATTGGTCGGTTGAATTGTCACGTCCTTTATCTTAACGCATTGTATTCCTATAAGTCGTAGGGGGTGCGTATTCCCTAGTTCTATGGGTGTATCTCTCCTATAGGATTCACGGGATCGGCAAGTAAAAAACTGTCTCCTCCGAGGACCCTATCGTCATAAAGCACACTTTACACAATAAATACAACGAAAGCCTAGTTGCACTCCTAAGCTTCAACCAATTAAGACAAGAAACAACCTAACAACAATCAATAACTAGGTTTCATAGATCTAAGCAAACACAAGTAATTTAGCTAGACATGTTAGACAGTAAGCATACACACAATCAATTAAACATGGGGTAGACATAATGATAAATTGGAATAAAAAACTTATCTTGATTTGTAAAATAGGGTATGGGACCCTAGAATACTGTCCAAGTCGGACTACAAATGAGTTAGGGTTTGCTCTCCAAAATTCTACCTCTTTAAAATACAGAAAAATCGAATTCTATATATAGATTTACAATCGCGAAGGCGTTGCCTTTTGCTAGCGACGCCACCAGGTCTCCGTCATTAGGGTTTCGTTTGGGCCAAGTCATCGATGGGATGGCGTCACTTGATAGGTGTGACGCCGTCAGTCTTCATGCAGGACGTCTTCTGAACTATGGATCTTGGGCGTCTGGTGTGAAAAGTATGAGTGACGCCTTCCAGAAATAAGGCGTGACGCCGTCAGGCTTTAGGACCAGAAATTTCGCTGAGCCGCCGCGTGCACTTTTTTTTATCAAGTCTTCATAGAGGGACGGTGTCGCCCTTTGGATGGGACACCGTCAGGTTCTGCTGAGCAGCTTTGAGTGTCTTCGATCTTGACTTTGCCATTTTCTTCATGTTTTTGCTCCTTTTCGTCCAAATATGCTTCATTCCAGCATTTTGCTTCCAAAAGACCTAAAAAGTGAAATGGAACGATTTTAAGCAGTAACGGATATAAAATGTATCAAATTAGGGCTTAAATGACCCCTTAAAAGCATACGTTTTAAATCCTTATCATAGCACAACTTCAATTCCACCCCCAGAAGCTTCAGTTTCATTAATAAAAGATTCATCAAAGCTAGGTATCTTCAAAACTGGTGCATGAGTCATGGCTTTCTTTAATTCTTCAAAGGAAAATTCAGCTGATTCACGCCAAGCAAAAGCATTTTTCTTTAACAAAGCTGTGAGAGTTTGGCTAATAGCAGCATAATCTCTGATAAATCTTCTATAATAGCCAGCGAGACCCAAGAACCTCCTCAACTATTTCAAATTCTTTGGACTTGGCCACTTCTGCATAGCCACAACTTTTGTAGGATCTGTAGCCTGTTGGGTTTTTGGTTCTGCTAACAAGAATTATTCTAAGTATGGAACCACTGCCAGTACAACAGATACCACTGCTAGAAGGATTGGAATCACTCCTCAGGACAAACCACTGCTAGTAGAAGTCGCGTACCACTGCTATTGTTATAAACTACTGCTAGTATGTTATGTCAGTTTAATATGTAATATTCTAGAATGTCTTGGGTAGGATGTTTTGTATTAGATAAATATGGTAAATATATTTAACTTGTAGAATATGTAATGTATATTGTAAAGGACTCCTTAGCCTATAAAAGGAGGTCCTAGGTTAGAGTTAGATATACGTTTTTGTGATATCTAGAGTCGATACACTTCAAGGTTGTAAACCCTAATACTATTCAGAGTATTCGTATATTAATAATATATTGAGGTGTTTAGTGATAATCATCGTTATTCTTCTTAAGGTTAAGCACTAGATTCCACATAGTGTTTAATTGTTTGTGTTCGTTTAGTCAGCTTCTATATTAGATCGTTTGCTCAACTGGGATCAAAAAGTGGTATCAGAGCTTGTGATCTAGAAGCTGTGATCAAGAAGAAGTTGTGTTCGATTCAGATTTGTTCTAATTCAACAAGTTCAAGATGAGTGACGAAACTCACATGGTTACTGCCTCTAAGGTACCTATGCTGAAGTAGGGAGAGTATGAGATATGAAAGACGAGGATGATGCAATACATTCGCATGATTGACTACAACATATGTGATGTCATTATAAAGGGTGATACTCTTCCAAAGATCGGTGCTGATGGTAAAGCACTTGGAATTGTCAGTAAAACTGATAAAGCTCAAAGGAAGCTGGAGATCAAGGCTCATAGTATTCTCAGTATGGGAATTGATTCGTTCCCAGACGGTCAAGTTTTGTCACACAAGCTGGCCACTTGTGAATGGCCAACCGTAACAAACTTAAAACAGTCTAGAAACAAATGCAATGAAGTCCAGGAGAGTATAATGTTTCCCCAGGTCGTTATGTCCCAACGAGCTGTGCGAGAATAGTCAAACGTGTAGTGATCGAGAAGATTTGAACGGATAAGGAGATATGATTAATTATAACTAAGGAAAAAGTTTATAAACTACAGGGGCTTAAATGCAAATTAAATAAGATTAAAAAGATAAACTATATTAAATAAACGCTATCACTAATTTTAAACTGATGTTTTTGATTTTTCTTTTATAAAACTTAAATTAAAAACTACGTGACGTACAAAAGAAAATGTGAAACTGAAGCAATATTAATCCTAAAAATATGAAAATGATATTTTTACAATCCTAATGATAAGAGAAAATTTTAAGAAAAAGAAAATTATTTTTATAACTATTTATTTAATTATTAATAATTAAAAACTATTTTTAACTATTTAATAATAGACTAAAATACAAGAAAATATGAAATAAAGCTAGAAAAATGAAATTATGACTTAGAAAAATCTAAAATAACTAAAGAGAATTTTCAAAACTAATTTTGTATTTTTCTGATTATTTTTCTATTTTCTATGAATTAAAAACTATTTAAAACTACTTAAATTGCTTAAAAATACAAATTTAACTAAGAAAAATCTGGAAAAATATTTTTTTGACTTTTTATATTTATCTTAACCTAGGAAAAATGAAAACTTATTTTTTTGAACTTTTTCTGATTTAATTGTATTAAAAGCTAATTAAAAAGGCTTAAAAAATGTTTTAAATGAAGAAAAATAGCAAACTGACCTAGAAAAATATAAAAAATTCAGGAAAAGTCTAAATTAATAATATGAATCTAAGAAAAATATAAAAACAGTAGCTTGTGTGTAGAAAAATGAAACTGCAATGCAAGTGCTTATGTAATAAGCACTTGAAATAAGCACAAGGTACTAAATGAGCACCAAACTTTCACAGAAGCTATAATAAGCTATTACTACTCAAAAGAAACCAAATACAACTATCCTAAACATATGAAATGCAAATGAAACAGATTTGACTATTTTAAATTAAGTGCTAAAAACAGTTTTTGACTACAACTTTGAAGCTTAAGAATAAGCTAACCAATAAGCTGGAAATCAAAACCAGTTATTGGAACCTAAACTAAACCTGGTTGGCTACTTGTAAACCAAAGACAAGACCAAGAGAAGCTCAATTGAGCTCTGTGCAAGGACTGCACAAACCCTGTGCAGACTCAGTGAATACTGAGTCAGTGCACAGGGCACTTTAAGCCATCTTGACAAGCCATTTTGAAGCTTTTAGAAAATTACTAAAAATCTACAAAAATCCTAATAAGAAACTAGACCAGTTGAACTTATAAAACCCAAAGTTTTACTTAAATTGAGCCAGAAATGAATCCATTAAAAATCACCCAAATTGGGCTTAAAATGACTTTTTCATTTTTTTACTTGTGAGCAGTTATGAAAGCTTTGACTTTTATGAGTTTTGAGCTTAATTTATGGACTTATTATGATGTATTAAGATAAAATAAAGCTATATTAAGACACCTCTATGAATTCTAAACATGAATCAAGCTTTGGCTTTTTGAAAATTCCAACAGATAAGTAATTAAGACATGATCATGGTGATTTTGACTTTTAAGGTGTGCAGACACAATTTGATGACAGATATGGTTCTAGTGGTCCTTATTGAGACTTAGTAGACAGGTATTTAGCACAAACAAGAGCTCAAGCTCAGTTAAGCCACTGATCCAAACACAACTTCAAAAACATGTTTGCAAATACTTCTACTGTTAATCCATATACCAAAGCTAAAATTTAAACTAGAACAGATTTAAACTAAAAATTTGATAAAAATAACAATACTACAATTATCAAATAGTTTTTAAATTATCAATGCAATAATGGTAATACTAAGTGATATTCAAACACTTACACAAGTCCCAGCTTGTTTTGCAGCATAAACCAGAACCAAATACCACTATTCTATTCCAAACCCAATCCAAATCAACTCTGCATCAGTCCCATTCCATTTCCACAACTGATTGAACCAATGTCTCTTCACAGTTGACTTTTGTTGACCCAAAATGAAAATTGCTTGGAACTGTTTTCCATGTTTATCAAAAGCTATAATAAGCTTAAGTAAACTTATTGGAACTTAACATAAGCTACTTGGAGCATTTTTTATAAGAGATTGAAACTAAAATTTGCAACAGTAACATGAAAATATGAAATTTAAGTGAAACCTTGAATTAACTCTTGAAAACAGATTGTAATGATCAAACTACTTGAATTCAATACAGGAAAGCTTTAAGTTACAAAATTAGGAGACTAGCTAAGATAATTTAATAAAAACGACATACAAGAAATTTAAAAACTAACTACTTCTTGTTTCTTGCTTCTTCTTCCTGTTTTATACACCCATATGCTTTCTCTCACCTCTCTGAGCAAATCCCAGCTTTAATCCTGGCCATTGGATGTCTAGAAATGATATTAGCCATTTGATCATTTTGGCGGGAAAACTGTTTTGACCTGTGGGCTCTGATTTTTGCAACTAGGGGGGGGTGGCATTAATTGTGGTGGGTTGTGATGATGAGGGGGGAGGTTTGAGGAGATAAGGTGAGGATGAGGTGATGGGAGAGAGTCCTGAGAGTTGCAGGCAACTTGGGAAGAAAGGTGGACAGGTGGGAGGGAAAGGGTATTGTTTGACCGGGGTTTGACCAAGGGTCCAAAATAGAGGGGTCAAGGGTTTTGACAAGGGGCTCAATTGGTAATGGCAGGGGTCTAAAATGCAAAAGGGGTCAAAGGATAGTTTATTAATACAAGGACCAAAATGCAATTTCTGAAATTTGAAGGACCATATCTGCCAATTTCACAAAGTTCTCACAAGGGTCACTTTTGACAAGTTTCAATAGTACAAGTACCATTTTTGACATTTTCAAATTTTCAAAGGACTAAACTTGACATTTTTGAAAGTTTAGGGACCTAAGTTGTAAATTTGCAATTTTAAATCTCAGGGACCAATTTTGACAACTCAAGAATCCCTAAGGACTTAAAATGATATTTTTCTTTATTTAGATTTACCAGGGACTGTTTTTGACAACTTTTGAAACTTGGGGGACTAAAACTGCCAATTATGCAAACTTGATACGTTTTCACCAGATTTTGATATTTTTGCATTTAAAACACATAAAACACTTATTTGTGATATTTTTATCATTTTGATGCATTTCTGAGTGTTTTCAGATGTTTTTGCAGTTTAAATGGTACAAAAATGATGAGTATTTAGACACTCATCAATCCCCCACACTAAGATATTGCTAGTCCCTAGCAATGTTTTGAGAAACATTTAATGGATTTCATCTCTTTACCAAAAGCCATTACTTCTGGAGTAGCCAAATGTTTCAGTTCAAGTAAGAACTATGGTACACTGATAACCAAATGATTTTGAGCAAATCACCAGCTTTCAACGGATTTGATTTGTCTTTACCAGAAGCCGTTTGCTTCTGGACTAGCCAACTCTTAGATAAATTATCAATATTATCTTTGGTGAGCTGATTACCAATTATGGTTTTCCAACTGCCTTTACCTCAAGCCATAAACTTGCGGGCTAGCCAACTCTTCACTTTTAAGGATATGGTGAGCTGAATACCATACAATTTTGGGCAAATTGCAAGCCGTCAACGGATTTAAGATATCTTTACTCAGAGCCGTTTGCTCCTGGATTAGCCAATCCTTTTGTTTATTAGACATGGCTGACTGATAACCGTATGTTGAGTAAGTGAAAAACACTTACTCCAAAAAAAATTTGGCCAAAAATGGGGGAATTAGGCGGTATAATTACATGATAAAATTCGTGAGAATTCCCCCCCACACTAGAAATGAATATTGCCCTCAATATTCAAAGTACCGGCGGTTATGCCGAAACATAGAACGTAAAAGGGAAATACTACGGCCATTATTTAGCAAGATTTTTTTTTTTTTTTTTTTTTTTCAAGAAACTTTATATACAACAACGGGGGGCATCTCCCCCACACTAGGGTGGTACACACGGGTGAAAACCCATGTAGCATGCTACTGTTTTTTGATTCCCGAGTCGCTAGCTTGACTCGATCCCCGCATTCATTGGTTCATGGGGAAAGTTTGTAGATCCGGGACAACCACAGGAGGAATGTCCTCTCCAAAATAATGCTTCAATCGATGACCATTCACTTTAAAGTTTGGACCATCGGGTTGAGATAACTCAATGGTTCCATATGGAAATACTTTAGTGATGGTGAATGGTCCAGACCAGCGGGATTTTAGTTTTCCCGAGAAAATCTTTAATCTTGTGTTGAAAAGAAGGACTCGATCACCGACGTTGAAAACGCGGTTTTTGATTTTGGAGTCATGAATCTTCTTTGTCTTTTCTTTATAGATCAAAGAGTTCTCGTATGCTTGATCACGGAGTTCATTTAATTCATTCATTTGAACTTTCCGGTGATCACCAGTTGTCTGAATATCGAAGTTGGCATGCTTCAAGGCCCAGTATGCCTTGTGCTCAAGCTCAACCGGCAGATGACATGCCTTCCTGTATACAAGCTTGTATGGAGTACACCCGATGGGTGTTTTATAAGCTGTACGGAAGGCCCAGAGTGCGTCATCTAGCTTATCCGACCAAGAGGCACGGTTTTCGCCAACCATCCTCTCCAGAATTCTTTTAATCCCCCGGTTGGAAACTTCCACTTGCCCACTTGTTTGGGGGTGGTACGCAGTAGAGAGACGGTGAGTTACACCATACTTTTGCATGACTCTATCAAACTGGTCATTGCAGAAATGCGTACCACGATCACTGATTATGGCTCGTGGAGTTCCAAACCTAGCAAAAAGAGATTTTAAGAATTTTACAACAACTCGGGCATCGTTGGTAGGCAAAGCCTTAGCTTCAACCCATTTTGACAAATAGTCAACGGCCACGAGTATGTATTTATTTCTGCGAGAAGAAGGAAATGGCCCCATAAAGTCAATGCCCCAGATGTCAAAAATCTCACACACTTGAATGGCGTTTTGCGGCATTTCATTTCTTTGTGAGATATTCCCGTGACGTTGACAAGCGTCACAG
>BPTQ01000004.1:105528423-105543982 GCA_019973895.1 Chrysanthemum seticuspe
TCGTGTGGTAGAACCATCATTCCTTGCTAACACCGACATCTGACAAGTTTTTGAAACAATTGGCTTTGATTGTCTTTTGGACATAAACGAGCAAATTTTCCTGGTGTTCGTAATCGAGTTCTACAAAACAATGAGAATAGTTAGGAATGAGAACGGGACCATCTCAATTGTCTTCATCATAAATGAGCATGAGTACACCCTTTCGCTTGTAGAATTTGGAAGAATACTACGTGTTCCATATCAAGGAGTTTGCATGTTTTCCAATGAATGGTCTTTGGCGGAGCTACACGATATGGTTGATCATCATGAAGTCTACCACACGAGAATCCCGGAAGCAACCACGGTAAGGGATACCGTGTTCATGCAAAGGGCATCCTCATCGAGGGTCACTAGAAATTCCAAAGTGATCTATAGGGACCCATTTCAAGTGGAGCTTTCCGAGATGTACGCATTGTATAGGAAATGGGAAGTCGTGGTGAGGGAGAATGTGCTTTGCTTAGGAGGGAACAAGGATCACCCCAATGCGTGCTTAAGCTTCATGATCTATTGCCTTGTGACCGAGACTCGCTTCAACCTTGCATATTACATGATTAAGAGAATGGCGAGCGTCAAAAGCATGGACAAAGTGGTATTCCCATATGCAATGCTCCTATCCCGTCTTGCAAACTTTATCTTTGCTTTAGATCCTTCTCCGTACTCCCTTGATCATAGCTTTTGCAACAAAGTTATGGTGTCGTTGACCGAGGGAAGAACTACAAGGTTTATGGTGGATGACAAAAGACCTCACCCACCAACGGATTCATCGGATGAACCGGAGAGACAAAGAGAAGGAGAAGGAAGTAGCAACCCCCTTGGCAACACCGATCTCGACCCTTTGGATTACATCAATCAATTTCCGGACATTCCTAGCCCATCACAAGAATGGCAACAAACCAAAGGGATCTTCAAGTGCTTCGCCAACTTCTTGAAGAAAAAGAAGTAGAGATGGTGGGATGAAGAGTGGAGGGGAGGATGAAGACGGGGAGTGATATGGAAGGAGATGGGAAGTAAGGTAAGGTCATAGGACCTTAATTTGTGAAAACAATTTGAAACAATGGTTTGTAACATCTTAACAATACTTATGTAGAGTAGGATGTAGTATGTAGGAATTGCCATAACTTGGCGTTGAACAATTTAACTTAGGAACGAGTAGGATGAGATTTTACGACATCTTGAAATCATTCAAGTAGTCGTTGTCAGTCATCTTTAGCTACCTTTAGTTCCCCCACACTTGCTATGCGTTATACTTGTTGTGTTCTTGCATTTAATCATTGTAGAAATAACTAGGAGAAGCATTTGCTAAGAGTGCAGGAATTGCACATTTGCTGAAAGCCTTCTGATCTACAGTAGCCGGATCCCAGATTTATAACTAGCCGGATCCCTCCCAAGAGGGAACTGTGGGATCCGGGAAGACAGATATCAGATACAGATCACTATACATCCAAGTTATCCCCTTAATCACATCAGGATGGCTAAACATGATTCTTTAATACCACTTAAGGCTTCCTCAAGCACAGTAGGTCTCACATTCACCCATAGATAACTTAGGATCAAATTTAAAGTGCCTTTGATTTATCAAACTCACCAATATCCACCATATTTCCACTCCAACGCTCACACATTATTCCTCACATCTCAAAACACTTAGTTTGATATTTCCATAAATTTTAGCAAATTGATTTTAGTCACTCTTACCTCAAAATAGGCTTAAAACTAGTTTTTCCATTTTTCTTTAGTTTTTAGGATTTTCTCAAATTTCTCTTGAGTCATCATCTGATTTCTAAGACCAATTGTCATCATTTTCCCATTTCAAATCAAATGGTATCCTCCTCAAGCACTTAGTTAGACTTTCTAAAGTCCACTTTCCTACGCAAAACCATCATTAAGTATCCTCACTCCTTATGGTTGAGCATTTAAGACATCCACCACTCAAGACATCTAAGGAAAGTCAAATCCTCAAGATTCATAGGTACTAGACCTTACAAAAAGCATAATCATTTCATCACATATATGTCTGACAGACGGATCTCTAGTGAGAGGGATCCGTGGGATCCGTGTCTAGAGAAAGACTTGAATCAGTTTTTCTTTCAAATTTAAGCCACCTTTGGTAATCTAAACACCTTTAGTTACCATTAAATGACTTCCTAGAGCTTAACAACATCATAGTTGACCTTAGTGCATGCCTAATCCCCTTAGTGGTCATGAATTTAATTCCTTAATTCAAATTCATCCGTTATAAACCAAACGCTCTTGAGGTTAAGTCATCACTCCTACCTAATTCTCAAAAATCAGTAGTTAGAAGCTCATATTGCATTCTCACCATTACTATGACTAAAACACTTAGCAACAACTCTTCAACCAAAGGCTCATCCAAAAGGAATGGTCATATGATTCATGAGATTTCATCCACTGAATCATCTCCCGTAAGAGATAATAGTGCTAGAATCCCACCTCAACAAACCCAATCAACAATTGCTAAGAGAACCGCAAGAATTAGCATTAGACATTTTGGGCTAGAAAAGGGTTCATCAAGCTCTAAACCAAACGTATCTAGTTCTAGCAAACCATCTAAGCCTTCATTTATAGAGCATAGACTACACCCTTTCACCGAGCCTCTCTCTCACCTAAATCTCTATTCATTAGAGCATTCACCACCAAGAACTTCCCATTCACCAACTTTCTCGTTAAATAGGGAACCACCTACAACACCAACTAGTCCATCATTGGAAACAAGGAACCACCAAGGACTTGATCATATGGAGGAATTTCCATTACCACCACCCTCAGTTTTAGTAGAACCTCATCCTACATTTCTCAATGAAACCCCACCAACATTTGTAGAGCCTCCTCAAAACATCCAATCCCCTCCGGTTCCTAATCAAGACAATAATTGCTCCAATTGTCTAATCACCCAAGGACTTGTTCAAGAAGTACGAAATGAGTTACATTTCATGTTTAATCATCTTCTTGAAAGATTGGACCAAATCAACAAGTCTACTCATCCTTAGACTCAAGCACATGGTTGCTTCTTAAGTTTTGGTCACTTATTAGTATTAGTAGAATATGTATTACATGGCTAAATCATTCTCTTAGTTTTTAGAGATTTGTTGATCGTCTCTTATGTTTTATTGAATGATAGTTTATTTGCCATATTGCTTTGAGTATATGTTTGTTGCTTGAATACATATCTCACTTTGATGTTAACGTTGTTTGGTACATCACCATTGCTGAATTATGTCATCAGATAGACGGATCCTTCCAAGGAAGGAACCGTGGGATCCGTGCAACAGAAGACCAATTTTCAATTAACTTGAGTCTTATTTTCAGGAAATTATGCACTATATACTTGTTTTCAAACCTTTGTTTTGTAGATTTTAAAAATACACATGAAGACCTTGACACCCTAAGCTAGGGGAGCTTTGTGTCAAACAATACATTGCAAAACCATTTGCAATATAATCCTCATTTGGATTACATTTCAAGACGTCCCTTTACAAAGTTGCAATCATCAAGGGGGAGCATTATAATCACTAAGACGAAACCATTTGCAAACATAGTTGCAATGCATTAGCTTAGTAGTTTTTATTTACTTGACGCCCTCACAAAGGGATGGACTCGTCAAGGAGGAGTTAAGACGAGAAATCTTCCCGTCACTTGCTCTCTACATTTTTTTCTTTTACATGTTTTTCTTAAAACATTGTGTTAGTTTCTTTTCGATGCTCTTTTTTTTCGACAAAAAGAAGGAGAAGAGAGTAAAAACTCCAATTCGAACTTTTATGAATTTTAGTTTTTCCTTAAAATAATTTTATGTTTTGTCATCAACAAAAATGGGGAGATTGTAAATACAAATAAGCCGTAAAAACGTTTATTTATATTTTACGATCTTCTAATATTTTGTCGATAATAAACGTAAAATCATTTTAACGAAACAAATAAAATACGTAAATGGTTTGAGCCAATAGTTTTCTAACACACTTATGTTTTCACATAAAACACTAAAACAAGTATAAGTGATTTATGATTTAGTAATACATATGTACAACAACTAGTGTTTACATATTGGGCAAATATATACATAACTAGTATGTATTATAATGGGTAATACAATTGGGTAGAAACTTAAGTATTTGACCCATTGACCAAATACATTGAATGTAGTTGGGTACAACCCAAAGTCCATGACCCATACCCATGGAGCTTTACCCATAACCCATTGCATGACATCATGCTTATGTCATATATGGATAATATCCATGACCCATGGTTTTAATCCATGGCCCATAGTTTCAATCCATGAACCATGGACTAGATGCATTGCATCTTATAGATACATTGTATCTACTTGGATCCCCATGATCTATAACCCATGACCCATGACCCATGACCCAAAACCCATGGGCAAAAGGGGGCGTCCCACGGATCCCCAGTAATACACTGGACGGGTCCCTCAAGTGAGGGATCCGTGGGATCCGGGGAACAGTAGATGTTTTTCTTCTATAAATAGTGAGTCATTTCTTCCTTTTGGGTTGCCACTCCCACACATACTTTCCCCAAGTATTGTAACCTTCTAACCACAGATCCTAAAGGATCTTTCTATGTAGTTTGTCTTTTGTTTTTGTGTGATTCTCTAGGCTCCTCTTAAATGCGAGATCACCACTTCTTGAAGTCTAGCAAGCTCAAGTCCATGAGTTGCCATGCTTCGTCATCATCAAGACTACTGAGGTTCTCTTGTTGATACTTCTTTCCTCCTCCATAGAAGTGTTGTGTCCAAGGCATTAGTGAAGGATGCCGAAAGAGTCAAGACGAAAGCATTAGTGAAGGGTGCTTAATGTCCGTGTCAAAAGCATTAGTGAAGAATGCTAAAGGAGTCAAGACGAAGGCATTAGTGAAAGGTGCCAAGCGTTCGTGTTAAGGGCATTAGTGAAAGATGCCCAGGAGTCAAATCAAGTGGCATAAGTGAAGGATGCCAAGGTCGTATAATCGATGAGGTGCATCGTTATACAAATAGTGATAGTTTGTTTCCAAGGATATTGATATCCTTGATGGTGTTGTAATAAGGAGTGGGTCTCCTTTGAGGTTAGGTGTTGTGTAGTGTTGGGTAGTAGTTCCTCCATTGTAATGGAACTCGGTACTTAGCCTAGTACCGGATAAAGGGTAGGCGACGTTGTGGTAGGTGCGGTTATCCTTTGTGAAAGAACCCGGTGGTTAGCCTAGTACCGGAAAAAGAGTAGGCGACGTTGTGAAGGCTTCTCCGCCATAAGGATTTAGTGTCGTGTAGTGATTATGAACTCTCGAGTAGGTGACTCGGGGAGTGGAGTAGGGCAAGGAAGGTGTCCTTGTAGCCGAACCACTATAAATACTCGTGTCGTGGTTATGTGCTTCTTACTCTTTATCTTTCATTACACATTTATATATCTATCTATCAATGTCCAACACACACATCTAAATGGATTGACATAAGTCGATCTAAATATTTTAAAACGAAGTTTTAATTGGTAAAACTATTCAACCCCCTTCTAGTTTTCCACAATATAGTTTTAATATGTTTAGTAAAAGCGTGTTAGTAAACTATTGGCTCAAACCTTTTACGTATTTTATTTATTTCGTTAAAATGATTTTACGTTTGTTATCGACAAAATATTAGAAGATCGTAAAATATAAATAAATGTTTTTATGTCTTATTTGTATTAACACAAATCATCCAACAAGAATTCCTACGGTTCCCAACATAGCTTAGAGGGAATGATGTGTAACTTCATGACATCTCAAGAGGCTCAAATGTCTAAACATGAGAATCAATTTAACCAACAACAAGCCGAAATGGATATGAAGAATAATAACCTCTTAAAAGCAATAAACAACCACGTTGAAACCGCGCCAATCAAGAGAGTGAATGCTATTACACTTAATCCTCCCATTGAAGAGAAACCCTCAACTGTGAAAATAAAAGATCCTAATAAATTTTTTGCACATTCACAAAGAGGGAAAGAAATCAAGGATCCATCCTCATCAAAACAGGTTCACTTCGTCAATACTATCACTCTAGTACAGCCAAATAGGAATAGGAATGAAGAAAATCAAGAAGTGGTAATTGAGGATAGTAATGCCATTAAGGAAGAAACCCATAATGAAGTAGATGAAGTAGGTGAAGAATACTTCAATAAGTTTCCTACAGGAGAGGAACTTGCATATCATCCATTCCTCATACGTGATCTTCGCCCATTTTATGTGGTGAGACTCCCAATCATAGCACATGGTAATCCTAGAAATCTAAACATACCATGCAATATTGGATACCTTTATGTGTGGAAAGCCTACATAGACCCATACTCCCCGATAAACATCAGAAGGAATGTAATGGATTAGAGTTCTTGAAAGAAAATATGCTCAAAAGGTTCACAAATGAATGGGCAGGTTTTAATGAACATAAGAGGAGTTGCATTTGGTATCATGGAATATCTTTTGCAAACTCGGTAAAAGTTAAATTCAGAAACCCTAAGCTGATTAAACAAGTGGAGATTCAATTCTGAGATGAATGGGTCAAGGCAAATTTCCCACAGGAGACCCAACATGGTTTTCCGTTGTATTTAATGGGAGGAGGGATTCCCATGACTTTGGGATCACCTTCAAGTATGTGGGAATGGAAGAAAATGGAAATGGGCATGGTTGGGCATTTTTGTAGGGAGCCTTAAAGTACTATGGCCTTGACTCTAACTTAAAGACTCGTTAATAAACAAAAGTGCTTTTTCGGGAGACAACCCGAATTATCCTTTTTTTTTCCTTTTTATTAGTGAAGTTTGGTTTGGTATGCTTTGCTATAACTTTTTATAGGTATTGGAAGAAAGATGATGGCTTTAAAACGCAAACGAAGTTTTTCACTTTTGGAATTTGTAACACCCCCAAAATTTCACAGCGGAAGCGTTCGGGTCATGGGGTGCTACTAAATCAATAGTCATAACACAAGGTAATAAAGAATGGAAAATTTATTCCATTTTCAAAATATAGATTTAATTTAAGAAATAGTTTTACACCATTGTTTCAAAGTGCGGAAGTAAAGCCCATAAAAATATACGTTGTCCCATTAAAATTTGTATTAGAATGTTTGGAAACACTTCGGATGCCAGTCTTCAATGAATGCCTTTGCCATTGCCCACGCCAATAAGTAAACCTGAGAAAAACATGCTAAAATGTCAACACAAAGGTTGGTGAGTTCATAGGTTTAAGTTAAAACATTCAAGTTGGACCACAGTTGCACATACAGCATCTCCGTGAATGACACTATATGCAAAAAGGCTATTACGTTAGTACCAAGTTCTTGCGACCAAAACTACGACAGTGTGCATGCATCTAGAAGCATGATAAATAAAATCTCAGCAAGTGTATTTCCAGTACACTCAATCAATACGATATGATATACGCCCGACGTCTGCCTATCCGGTCAAACTCGAACGGGGGTGTCATCCCCAATAGATCTATTCATAACAATCGCGCCTCCCCAAAGGAAACTAACGGTAGCATAGTTGGGATTCATGGTTGTTTCATGTAATAGTGTTTTCAGTTTCAGGTCCGAAAAGAGTTTTGCATGTTTCTCACCTCATAGTTTTATAAAGCAAGTAAATAAGAGTAAAAGTGGGGCTATAAACTCACCTTAGCAGTAGTGAATAAGCACCAAGAGATCAAGTGTGATATAACAGTGGCTCCTACTCGGAACCAAAGAACGAGATGGCAAGTCTCAGAATAATGATATACGTTTGGTTTACGACCGAAAAGATAGAGCATTGAATATGAAATTTAATAGAGCGTTATAAATATGACGATGTTACAGAGAGTTTTGTTTATTTACTTTAAGTTGTGTCGGTATCAAATAGTGTTTTCATATATTTATATACTTATAAATATATATAAGTTTAATTAGTTATCGACTTAATAATTTTCATATATGAACACTAGGTTGTCAAAACACTTGTTTTTGTAAAGTTGTTATAAGTTTATAAGTTTTCTAAACATCTTTTCAAATTTACACTTTTCACCCTCAAGTTTGAAAATATACGAGTTTGGCCCTCAAACTTTGGAAAAATGACAATTTGTACCCGATTATGTTTCTCATTCAGAATTTACAGTTTTGACCCCTTAGAAATCTGTTTTTGCGAAATTTGTCCAAAAGGTTGTAATTTCACTTTTAGTCCTTTTAGTTTCAAAATTTATATTTTTGACATAAAATGTATTATTTTCTTTTTACACTAGTTTCTCATATTTACAAAATAGACCCTAGGCTTTTACATGCATGCGTAAAATATACAATACGTACCTTTAACTTCCCATAATGTTTATATTTAACCCGAAAACTATATGTCTTGCATTTTTAGTCCTAAAAATATATTTCGACTTAGTTAGCTTATTGTTCTTTTACGAAAGCTTATAACTAGCTTATTGTTAGCTTATGGGTTTATTATGATTATTGTTGGGCCGGTTCAATATGTGTTCGGTTGAGTTTTAAAATAAACACGACATATGTTTTTAGATAAAAAAAATGCAACGAAGGTTTATAACGCAACACAAAACACATTAAGTTTAGTTTATATACAAACGTTTCTATTTGGTTTATCAATGTTTTAGAGATCGTTAGCTTTAAGACACATTTTTATACGATTCGATCCTTTATATGTATTAAACATGTATACGAGTGATATGGAGATTAGAATAAAAAAATGAATTGAAAGTGGTTCGAAAGAACTTACGACACTCTAGCGAGTGGTGACGAGATTTGAAGCAAAGTGAACGTGACCCAAGTAATTCACAACCGAGCTTAGTGTACCCATGGAGAACAAAGAGAGAAAACAAATGGAACCCGAGCCTGAAGTTTGAAGCAAAACCCGTGGATTTCACCAAAGAAAGGTGATGAGGTTCGAAGGAAAGTGGGTCGTGACTAACATAGCTTCTCGTTCGA
The DNA here is from genome assembly GCA_019973895.1 of Chrysanthemum seticuspe. Classification (NCBI taxonomy): domain Eukaryota; kingdom Viridiplantae; phylum Streptophyta; class Magnoliopsida; order Asterales; family Asteraceae; genus Chrysanthemum; species Chrysanthemum seticuspe. The sequence continues at coordinate 105,537,410 of BPTQ01000004.1, forward strand.
ATGACCAAGTTTCTTCTACTCCTATGTCTTTGTTACTGTTATTGCGCCACAAGGGAGAGAGACAAGAGTGTATGTGCTTGTTTTGGTGATGGAATGTGTGTTAAGTGTTCATTCTTTTATTGCTACTGATGTTCGAACCAAAAGAAAAATGAGAATGTGGTTTGTGCTTTTGAGGTTGAATGAAACATTGAGCTAAGGTACTTTATATAAGGAAATCAAACATGGTTCTTCAAGTATAATATGTGCTTATTCCAATTTCCAAGATGAAGTGAAAAGGATGTGTGAATATGTTAAGCATGCTGCGAATTGGCAGCAAGAAAATAGGGCATGCGTGAGGTTAAGTTTTATCCAAATGAGCATGGAACACTAGGTCCTTAGGTATTTAGGTAAAAAGGCAAGTCAAGTAGGTTTTTAAAATATATCTTAGGGTGGCTTGATAGGTCTTTTGTCTCTTCTTTTTACTACACACGCATGCTACTGATATAGGATCAAAGTTTGATGATTTTGCTTTTGGTTGAGTTCGCTGATGGGTCAGAGAACGAGAAAAGGAAAAAAAAATTTATTTATATATATATATATATATATATATATATATATATATATATATATATATATATATATATATATATATATAGCAACAACTCTCACACGTGAACATGTTTGATATCTTGCTTTTGTTTTACTTTGTTTTTGTTGATTGCATTTTGGTTGTTGCCTCGTAGACAATTACAGAAAACAAAGTAAACATAGTCCTAAAATATACCATCTACTTGTGTTACAACTTTATTATTATGGTGTGCATGGTTTGAAAAATAAAAGGCTAGGCCCAAGTGACTTAGTTAAAGATGTTGGGTTGGATCGGGTTTAACATGCGAGTCCAATAAAGGTGAAATGAATTGATTCGGGTAGTGTTGGGCAGCGGGAAATAAAATATAAAAGTTTATTTATATATAATTTTCATTATCGAGGTCGAGGTGAAAAATATCCCGTGACTTGTCGTGTTTAAAGTTTAAAACGAAAGGAAAAAATATATAGCCACGAAAATCGGTAGGGAAATTTACGAGTGGTTACAGTACCTACCCCTTAAAAGAAACCACGTCCTCGTGGTTTAAGAAGCGAGAATCGTCGAGGTCGATACGGTGATGAGATGTGAGTATTTATACTTAAAATGCATCGTCGGGAAAGGTGCTAGTCATTCAGGAAAGATTTAGCGACATGCGGCGATAATTGAGTTCAAAACAGAAAGAGCAGAGTTGTATGAGGTTATAAAGGATGGAGCATAGGAGTGCTATAAGAGATCGTGACCAGTGAAAAAGGTGGTTTAAATACGTGCGCGAGAATCAAGTGGTTGTATGTTACATAAAGAATTACATAGAAGTAGTGATGAGTTGTACGTTACATAAAGAAATAACGTAGAGGCAGTTATGGAAGCATATCATAGTGCGATATTGTAATAGTGGGCATGTTACGCAGTTTAACATAGAGAGGTAACAAGTATAAGCATTCGTAGTCTACTCTACACCCTTCTTAAGTTAATTAATCCTTAATTTCATTCAGTTTGTTACATCAACATTATCTCATTTAAACTTCGCGACCCAATCAAACAAGAACAGCCTTAAAGTTTAAATGAGAATGAGGTTATACACATTTAAACTTCGCGACCCAATCAAACAAGAACAGCCTTAAAGTTTAAATGTGAGTTAATTAAGAAACTCAATGAATTAGAGAAATAATTAATTTAATTCAAATGAGAGCTTATACGAACCTAAAATACAGTAGTAACACATAGCACGACTACATCGTGTAGTAGTAGGCAAGGCATGGCAGACATCAGCGGCTGTGGTGGCGTTGAAGTGTTTTTAGAAAAATTTGGTTATATTTTAGGTTTTAAAAAATACCTAATTCTCTATAACCTTGGCTCTGATACCAATCTGTAACACCCCCAAAATTTCACAGCGGAAGCGTTCGGGTCATGGGGTGCTACTAAATCAATACTCATAATACAATGTAATAAAGAATGGAAAATTTATTCCATTTTCAAAATATGGATTTAATTTAAGAAATAGTTTTACACCATTGTTTCAAAGTGCGGAAGTAAAGCCCATAAAAATATATGTTGTCCCATTAAAATTTGTATTAGAATGTTTGGAAACACTTTGGATGCCAGTCTTCAATGAATGCCTTTGCCATTGCCCACGCCAATAAGTAAACCTGAGAAAAATATGCTAAAATGTCAACACAAAGGTTGGTGAGTTAATAGGTTTAAGTTAAAACATTCAAGTTGGACCACAGTTGCACATATAGCATCTCCGTGAATGACACTATATGCAAAAAGGCTATTACGTTAGTACCAAGTTCATGCGACCGAAACTACGACAGTGTGCATTGATTGGGTCCCGAAAATAGTCAAGCTATATCACACAAGCTAGCCACTTGTGAATGGCTAACCGTAATAAACTTAAAACTGCTCAGAAACCAATACAATGAAGTTCAGGAGAATACAATGGATTCCCGGGTTTTGAGCAACCCTGTTTTGAGCTCAAAAGTATCAGCCACAATGGCTGGGACAACAATGGCATCTCCGTAACCCTCGATGGGTTCTTGGAGAAGCTCATTCATGGGTTTGTCTTCTGCCATTTCGACAGGAGGTGGTGGTGGTAGACGTTCCTCAGTCACGGCTGAAGGAGCAGAACGTCCTCTACGTCTACGAGGAATATTTGCAAGCTCAGAAAGTGGACTTGTAGAACTGGAAGAACGAGTGCGCATGCACTAAGTATAAAAATCAGTTTTCAAAACAAATGCGAGGCAAAACGACAAGTGAACTTAACCAATAATCACAAATGAAATGGCTTCTTCGAAAAAGGTACACCAAATCACAAGGACACAAAGGCAAGTTTTAAATTTGTTGTTCGGGAACTTATTATGGTCACACCCCCAGTTAGTAGGTGTACTGCCTTGATTTGCGGTGGTTGATTTTTATGTATATATTAAGTACCACTGAAAAGACGTAGGTTAAGATTTGTGCTAAGGGTTTAAAAACTTCTGGACAATATTTTTGGTATCGTCTCGTTTAACCAAATCGTATCTCTTTAAGAATCACCTCAAAGAAAATACAAGATAGAAAACGTTCCGATTGCTTTGTTGTTTTATATATTTTTGGGTTTGTTAACACTTTAGGAAAAGTGCTAATGAACTTCTTTTTGAGATTTTATATCTTTACAAAAAACTTTATACAAAAGATGGTATATGTGCAAGAATGGGTCTGAAAAAAAAAAGTTTAACACACGCTAAAGCCTCCCCGGCAGCGGCGCCAAAATTTGATTGGGTCCCGAAAACAGTCAAGCTATATCACACAAGCTAGCCACTTGTGAATGGCTAACCGTAATAAACTTAAAACTGCTCAGAAACCAATACAATGAAGTTCAGGAGAATACAGTGGATTCCCGGGTCGTTAAGTCCCACGGAGACTCAATGGTGTGTAAACACTAATTCAGATGATAGAATGTTGATCCCAGTTGAGCAAACGATCTAAAATAGAAACTGACTTATAACTAACAGCTTATCAAGTATTACGCGGAATTTAACACTTGATCTTAAGAAGAAGAACAATTAACAGTCAACACCTCAATATTATTTATTAATACGAATACTCTTACAGTATTAGGGTTTTGCAACCTTGAAGTGAAATCGACTTAAGATATAAACACACGTATATCTAACCTAGCCTAGGACCTCCTTTTATAGACTAAGGAGTCCTATACAATATACAATACGTAACCTACAAGATAAATATCTTTTCCATATTTATCTGATACAATAAACTAACCGACTTTATAGAACTAGCAGTGCTTACAATATACTATCAGCGGTTACACAACACTACTATCTGCGGTTATCATCATCAGTGGTTACACTTCTTCAGTCCGTGGTTATCTTCAAGCTTGTCCGTGGTTCCATCACTTAAAGTAATTCGTCATCCAAGGAACCTAAAACCCAACAATCCTCCCCAAAACTTGATAAATTCTAACAGAATTCTCAAGTTTCTTTTAAGCTCAAAACATCTGATGTGGAGGATGTAGCCAAACACTGACTTGCTTTAAATATCTTCTCATATTTCTTCAACAAATCATAAGCTTGACCATCATAGGACAATAACATCTTGAAACAACCAGGCTTCAACATCTGAGCAATGATTCCTGGATGATTATTTAATTTAGGATAATCACCTTCTACAAGCATATGAATAATCTGTCCAGAAACAGTTAGAACATGAACTCCACAGGTTTGATATAGAAACCAACGAGTAACTTGACCATTGTAGAGTCCCTTCCATTCAGGTTCATCATGAGTAGGCTCAAACAAAATCTTCAAATTATGAAACATCAACCTCTCATGATAATCATTTGGATGTACTTCACAAAAGTTATTCTTGTAAAGTATCCAAAGATTCATCAAATCATCTCTATCAAAATATTGAAGCATTTGAGAAAATTTATTATACTCAAAAACTTCATTATTGAGTCTTTGAATTTTCCAAACACCTTCACTGCCATCTAACAGATTAAACTCATAAGAAATGATTTGATTCACATCTGCAACAACTTTCAACTTCTTAGAATCAGATGTCTCCTGAACCTCAGATGTCCTTTTTCGTTTACTTTGCATCCATGCATCCTGCTCTTTAATCCACTCTTTCTCCTTTTGAGAATTCATCGGACAGAAATCATCATTATTAATTTTCATACATGTCTCATAGATTTCCATCATTCTCGTAAATGAACAGGTACTAAGATTTTCAGAAACATATATACCAGAATTCTTGACAATCCTCATCAAAACATTCCTTAACTTAGCAATAGAAGGAGGTTTCTTTCTTACAATTTTCTTCTTTCCTTTACTAACCTTCTTTGCCAATGTACCCAGAAGTCTAGCCTTTTCTTCATCATCGAACAATGCCCATTCTTGTACTGTATATTCATCATTGATCAATTCTGAAGCTTTAAGATAATTTTGAGATTCATACCATGTAGCTAATATCTTCTGACTAGCTTCTTCTTCATCCTTCTTTCTCTTCTCCAAAACTGCTTTATCCTCCTCTACTAAACTTCTAGCATACTCTTTATCATAAGCCTCTTGTTCAGTTTTGTTTTTGAACTTCAGTACTACTTCTTTGCCTTTTCCAACATCAGATTTGACCATTTTCTTCTTCAAAGGTTCACCAATAATCAAACTTTTACCTTTTGGTTTACCTTTTGATTTAGTAGCAGTAGACTGAATATCTAAAACAGGTTCAATGATTGAAGTAGATATAGATGATGTTTTGCTCAGATGAATCAATGTGCTTGCAGCCTCTTTTTCTACTTCTTTAGGCTTAGATGGTAGTTCAGAAAGAGTTGTAACAACAGTAGAAGTAGTTGTAATAGCAGTGGGTATGACAATAGTAGGAACAATATGCAATTCTGAAACTACATCCGTGTTTACAAAAGTACTAACCGGGGTTTCAGATATACTATCAGTGGTTGTGTTCTGTACTATGTCAACATTCCTCAATTCTTCAAGAACAACAGCATTCCCAGCTTTATCAGAAACTACAAATTCGAGATCTCCACTGTCAACATCTTCTTCTATAGTAACACCAACAGATACATTCCCAGCCTCCCCTGAAGTCATGCCATCACTCCTCCCCTGTTTGGATACATCATCCACATTCAAAGTAGGAGAAGAGTTCACCTTCTTTTTCATACGCCTCAAAGCTTTCAAAACAGCAAGTCCAGGTCGTTTCACTCTTTCCAAGACCAAGACCCTATGCTTTAATCTCCGAATAGTTTTACCCTGAAGCACAGTGACCTCCTGTAAACTAGAAATCTTATCCTCCATTTTAGAACACTGAACCGTCAATTCATTTATACGTTCAAGAATATCCTCCCCACTTCGACCTGTGTTATCTGGTCCGAGAGGTGGATCATCGAAAAAGTCCTCAGGTACATAGTCATCAACCGTCAATTCATTATCAGGTTCCAATCTATCCTCATCACTTTGAGCTGTGTTAACTGCTCCGAGCGGTGAATCCTTGGATATAAAAGACATAGCACCAGACACCGTTGAGGATTACACCTTTCAAGAAAACTCGAATTGTGTCCACCTCCATAGGGATCGGTTGACCGATGATGTCCCATGTATCTACTAGTCCGAGCCAGACCACGATACAGAAAATATAGGTTCCTAAGTGGCGAGCCTCGTCAATTGTGTCGAGTTTCACTACTCCTATCTAACCTTGGACTATTACTTAACTGCCAACTACTGATACATGGACTCCTGAAAAAGCTACTAGGTGGAGAGCCTGGTCTATTGTGTCCAGCTTCACCCCTCCTATAAGAACTTGCATATTTACTTAACTGCCAAGTCACAAGATTTTACCTCCTATTCTAAAGATCAAATGTCCTCCAGTGACACGAAGTCCCATTTTGATAAGCCTCTAATTTCGTATCCCAGAACCAGAACCTTTCTCACTTTGCTGGACCTGAACGACAAAACTTTCGAAACTCCGCATACTTTTTCTTCCACTTGAGAAGA